>JAGMVL010001501.1:0-48259 GCA_019202695.1 Populus x sibirica
CGAGTTTTCGCATGCGGTTTTCCTCGATGTAGCTACGGAATACCTACTCGGTGACGAGGTGGTTTGGTCGGCCAACCTTGAGTAAGGGTCAAAAGGGCCATAATGATTGATCCCACCGTTGGATCGCGCTTAAATTTTTACACGGGTTTAAGTGTGCGGTTTTCCTCGGGGTAGCTATAGAATAACTACTCGGAGGCGAGGGTAATCACAGTCGGGAAAGTTTGAGTAAGGGGTCAAAGGGCCATAATGTTTGATCCCACCGTTGGATCCGCTTAAATTTTTACACGAGTTTCCGCGTGCGGTTTTCCTCGGGGTAGCTATGAAGAACTACTCGGTGACGGTGGTACGTAGGTGAACCTTGAGTAAGAGGAGTCAAAAGTGCCATAATGTTTGATCCCAAAGTTGGATGGCGCTCAAATGTTTACACGGGTTTCCGCATGCGGTTTACCTCGGTGTAGCTACGGAAGAACTACTCGGTGACTTGGTGGTTTGGTCGGCCGACCTTGAGTGATGAGGAGTCAAAAGTGCCATAATGTTTGATCCCACAGTTGGATGGCGCTTAAATTTTTACCACGAGTTCCGGGATGCACTTTTCCTCGGGGTAGCTACGGAATCGCTGCTACGTGCCGAGAAGGTCTTGCGGGTAACCTTGAGTAAGGGGTCAAAAGCTCCCTAATGTTTGATCCCACCGTTGGATCGCGTTCAAATTTTTACACGAGTTTCGCATGCGGTTTTCCTCGGTGTAGCTATAGAAGAACTACTCGGTGACGAGGTGGTGCAGTCGGCCAACCTTGAGTAAAGAGGAGGGGTCAAAGGTGCCAAAATGTTTGATCCCCCCGTTGCGTGGAGCTCAAATGTTTACCACGAGTTCCCGCATGCGGTTTTCTCGGGGTTGCTATAGAAGAACTACTCGGTGACGAGGTGGTTTGGTCGGCCAACCTTGAGTAGCAGTCAAAAGTGCCATAATGTTTGATCCTACGGTTGGATGGCGCTCAAATTTTTACAAGAGTTTCGCGTGCAGTTTTCCTCGGTGTAGCTACGGAAGAACTACTCGGTGAGGTGGTCAAGGTCGGCCAACCTTGAGTAAGGGCCCCAAAAATGCCATAATGTTTGATCCCACTAGTTGCGTGGAGCTCAAATGTTTACACGAGTTTCCGCATGCGGGTTTTCCTGGGGGTATTTATAGAAGAACTACTCGGTGAAGGGGTGGTCAAGTCGGCCAACCTTGAGTAAGGGGTCAAAAGTGACATAATGTTTGATCCCACGGTTGGATGGCGCTCAAATTTTTACACGAGTTTCGGATGCACTTTTTCCTCGGGGTAGCTACGGAATCGTTGCTACGTGATGAGAAGGTCTTGCAGGCTAACCTTGAGTAAGGGGGTCAAAAGCTCCATAATGTTTGATCCCATAGTTGGATCGCGTTCAAATTTTACACGAGGTTTCCGTATGCGGTTTTCCTCGGTGTAGCTATAGAAGAACTACTCGGTGACGAGGTGGTCCGGTCGGCCAACCTTGAGTAAGGGGTCAACAACCGCCAAAATGTTTGATCCCACCGTTGCGTGGAGCTCAAATGTTTACACGAGTTTCCGCATGCAGTTTTCCTCGGGGGTTGCTATAGAAGAACTACTCGGTGACGAGGTGGTTTGGTCGGCCAACCTTGAGTAAGCAGTCAAAAGTGCCATAATGTTTGATCCTACAGTTGGATGGCGCTCAAATTTTTACAAGAGTTTCGCGTGCGGTTTTCCTCGGTGTAGCTACAGAAGAACTACTGGTGACGAGGTGGTCTGTTGGCCAACCTTGAGTAAGGGCTCAAAAGTGCCATAATGTTTGATCCCACCGTTGCGTGGAGCTCAAATGTTTACACGAGTTTCCGCATGCGGTTTTCCTCGGGGTAGCTATTGATGTAACCATATTATTCGATAGTTTCACCCTTATCTACCTAATGTTTTGTCCATGTTTTATATATAAAATGCCTTGATATTCTTTGTTTTATGTTTTGAAGGCACTTTTGGATGAAAGATGCAAAAAGGGAGTAAAGTGGAGGTAATTGGCGATTTGACGTTCAGTCAATGTTTTTGCACGAGCGTGAGTTCTAGAGATCGAAATGAAGTGATTCCAAGTGGCACTAAAAAGCTAACATCCATACCTTTCTGGAAATGTAATGCAAGAAAAATAAAAAGAGAAAGATCATGGAAATCACATCCTGCAAAGTCAAATCTCGCATTCTGCCAATGTTGACCTTTGGCCATTCAAAATTCAATATCTGGAGCTACGGAACTCCAATTGATGCAAACTCAATTTGCGTGGATTCCTGACTTAAATACCTATCAACGCTCCAAGGTTCAGCCACAAACGATGTCATACGAGGGAGATATGATTTTTCAAAGATGACAACTGAATTCCGCCGACCAAACAGGTTTACGTGAAGAACAAGTCCAAATTACATTCCGAAGCATCTAAACCGTCATCCAAGTTTTTATATCAGCAATTTAGCTCCTCTAAGTCGAGCTTGAAGATTTCATGCAAGGCTATTTCTCCTTTTAGGAAAAATAGTTATTGAAGTACTTAAATGTAAACTGCCAACTCAAGGGAGGACTACTTTGTAAAATAGAGACTAGGGTTTCTTAGCATATAAAAAGAGGGAGAGCAGAAGGAGGCAGCTGACCAGCGAGAGAATAAACACAAATTCTCTCCTCTACAAACCCAAAAATCATGCTCTTTTCATTCTTTAGAAGTAGTTGTTCAATAGTTATGCAAGGCTAAGCTCTTTTCTTGGTTGCAAGGACACAACAAACCTTCGGATTTCAAGAGCACGTGAGATTTATTCTTCCTTTTATTTTCAGTTTATGTTATGAATGAGTATGATTGTTTTCCTATGCATATTTCCTATGATTGTTGTTGATGATTGCTAGAGCGGACTCTAGTTATTGTTGTGAACAATCTATTGCTAAGTTTAATATCAAAACCAGAGTTGTGATATATGAACTTGTGAAGCAACTAAGCTTGATAATTGTGGCTGAACTACGTTATTGAACTTAGGGAAAACATTTGAACAAAGTGACACAACACTGCCAGGACGACTTGTATGTTAATCTTGATGAAATTATCTAGTTCTTAAAGCTACCATTAAATTGAATCATTAGTGCGGACACTTTGATTGTTTGTTGGTTAGGATTAGTTATACGGCGGATCCGTTAATTAATCAACGTTAAGAAAAGATAAAATTTCAGAACATAAGCCGCAATTTTCGTTTCAAGGATCAGTTCTAATTTCCGTTGGTGGATGTGCTTGCGACCCCAAGGTTCGTTTTTCTTGATAAGTTTCGGTTTTAATTGATTTTGTTTGCTACTTTAATTGCTGCCATAGTTTAGATAATCACAAACCAAATCCCCCCAATTACATAATGTACAACATAAAAATCGGACTTGAAACTTCCTTGTGGGATCGACCCCTTGCTTGCTCTATACTATCTTGTGTGTTGTGTTTGAAGCTAGGGTAATTAATTTGTGCGACACGCGACATCGCAACAAATTTTGGCGCGTTGCCGGGAAGTAATTTTAGTTGATTCTTGTGCTTGTACTGTTATTTTTATTTGCTGTGATTCAAAAAAAAAAAAAAAAAGAGAAACAGATTTTTTTGCTTGCGACGGTACTGTTCATACGACTGCGGTACGGTTCAAAACAGAAGTTTTTGGTGGAATTAGGTATTGGCCTTTTTTTTTCACGAAGGGAAACGACGTTCCGAACAGGACTAGTGAATCTCACTAGCCCCACCCTATTATGGCCAAATTCAGCTGTTTTCTAGTGTTTTTAGACGGCTTTAGTTTTCTACCGTAGGATTTTCGTACAATTTGCATTGTTTTCGATCTCTTGTGTGGTTACCTTCTTTTGAGTTTCCTTAGCAATTTATGCCACGTGACCCGTTCTACTAATCAAATTCAAGTGCGGGTTGATCTTGAAATAGAAAGCACTTTACGCGAGATTAAGAAAGGAAGCTCGCCTCAACACCATGGCGGTTGCACGGCAACAAACACTCAAGGAGCTTGCTTGCTCCTAATGTGGAAAATCAACCATTGTGCATAAACATTGACAATAATGTAAACTTTGAGCTCAAATCTGGTTTTATACATTTGTTACCAACATTTAATGGTCTTGCGAGGAGAAGATCCTCATACTCATCTCAAGGAGTTCCATATGGTTTGTGTTGGCATGAAAACCGAATGGAGTTGATGAAGAACAAGTTAAGTTGAAAGCTTTCCTTTCTCTTTGAAGGGGGCAAGAAAGGCATGGCTTTTCTCTATTCTTCCAGGATCTATTGGAACTTGGAATGCCATGAAGAAGATTTTCCTGAGAAGTATTTCCCAAAGATCTCGAGTTGCCAACATAAGGAAAGAAATATGTGGGATTCGGCAATCTCATGGAGAGACACTCTCGAATATTGGGAAAGATTTGAGCAACTCCGCATTCAATGTCCTCATCATCAAATACCCGATCATTTGCTCATTCAATATTTCTATGAAGGATTGATGCCTACCGACCGTAATATCATTGATCTTTGCAAGTGGAGGCGCATTGGTGGATAAGACACCCGAGGCCGCACGCCAATTGATCTCAAACATGGCAACCAACTCAAAACAATTTGGCACTCGTGGAGACTTCTCCAACAAACAAGTAAATGAGGTAAGTATTTCTAACCTTGAAAATAAAGTTAATGATCTTACTTCTCTTGTGCGTTCTTTGGCTTGTGGAAATGTGCAACAGGTGAAAGTTTGTAGCATATGCTCCTTACAAGGACATGCTTCGGATATGTGCCCAACAATGCAAGAAGATTACATTGAACAAGCTCATGCAATTGATGGAACATTCAACGGACAGCCCACGCGTAAATATGATCCCTTTTCCAACACGTACAATCCGGATGGAGAGATCATCCCAACTTACGCTATGGCAACCCATCCCAACAAGGCAATCAAGGCCGACAGTTCCATCCCCATGGATTTCAGCCCCAACAAAATTATCAAGCAAGACAACCCCCTCCATTTACAAACTCCAATGTTATGGGGTCATCATCCAATGATGATCTTCGTGAGATGATGAAAACTTTGGCTTCTAATACGTTACCTTGCAACAAAATGTCATGTCTTTTCAACGGGAAACAAGGTCAAGTATTCACAACTTGGAAAAGCAAATGGGGCAAGTAGCTTCAAGTGTAGGGAAATTGGAAGCACAAATGAATGGAAAGTTGCCCTCCCAAGCATTGAATCCAAAAGAGAATGTTAGTGCGATCATGTTGCGAAGTGGGAAAGAAATTGAAGAGAAAAGGTCGAAACAAATTGAGATGGAGGAAGAAGAAGAGATAGAACCGAATTGAGTACAAAGAACAAACATCCTCCTCCTCCTCCACAAACCGAAATAAAGACCAACACTCCAAAGGTAACTCCTCACTCAATGAATTCTAGTTTTAAAACAATTCCACCCTTTCCCCGTGAGTTCTTCTAGGTCAAAGAAAGAAGACAAAGAAAAAGATATTTTAGAGGTTTTCAAGAAAGTGGAACTCAACATTCCTTTGCTTGATGCTATCAAGCAAATTCCCAAGTATGCAAAATTCTTGGAAGGAGTTGTGTACTACCAAGAGAGCTTTCAAACCGAAAGGTCATGAAAGCGGTAAGTATGGGTGAAGTTGTATCTGCCAGTTGTTCAAAAGAATCTGCCTTTGAAACAAAAAGACCCAGGTGCGTTTACTATCCCATGTGTTATTGGTAATGCTAGTTTTAAAAGAGCTTTATGCGATTTAGGTGCATCCATTAGTGTTATGCCCAAACATGTTTATGATTCTCTTAGTCTTGAGCCTTTGAATAAAACTAGCATTGTAATACAACTTGCGGATCGTAGTTTTGTTTACCCACTTGGTGTGATAGAAGATGTCCTAGTCAAGATTGATAGTTTGGTTATTCCATGTGATTTTTATATTCTTGATATGGAACATGATTCTTGTGATTCATCAACCAAAGACTCCTATATTGTTTGGGAGACCATTCTTGAAAACCGCCAACGCAAAGATTGATTGTGGTAAGGATACCTTGTCTATGGAAGTAGGAGATGAAAAAATTGAATTCAATTTTCATGATGCAATGAAATATCCTTATAGCAATGTTTATTCTATCACATGTTATGACCAAATTGATAAGTGTGTGCAACAAGTTTGTGATTTTGATTGCGAAGATGGATTAAGCATAGCTTTGAGCTATGGCTATGATTTCACCAAGATAGAAGAGATGGAGAGGCACGTGTGTGTTCCCCAAAACGTGCACGAATCAGTATTGGCCTTACAAGCTTTGCAAACCGTTCCCCATGGTAATGTCTTTGTTGATTTAGTACTCTCACATAAAAAGCTTTTGCCATCTATTTTACTGAGGCCCCCGAGTTAGAATTAAAACCTTTGCCCGATAATTTGAAGTATGTATTCATTGGCGACAACAATACACTTCCCGTTATCATAGCAAAAGGTTTGACAAGTATGCAAGAGGAAAAACTTGTGAAGTTGTTGTGTGATCACAAGACGGCCATTGGATGGACTTTAGCGACATCAAGGGTATTAGTCCCTCAATGTGTATGCATCACATACTATTGGAGGACAACGCAAAACCAACAAGGGAAATGCAAAGGAGGTTGAACCGCCTATGATGGAGGTAGTGAAAGGCGAAATTTTGAAATTGTTGAGATGGGGGAGTCATTTACCCCATCACCGACAAGAAATGGGTCGCACCAATCCATGTGGTGCCCAAAAAGACCGAATCACATTGGTGAAAAACAAAAATGATGAGCTCATTCCTACTCGCATCTCGAGTGGATGGAGAATGTGTGTTGATTACGAAAGCTCAATCTTTCTACACGCAAAGATCATTTCCCATTACCATTCATGGATCAAATGCTTGAACGCCTAAGGAGTAAGTCTTTTTATTGCTTTCTTGATGGATATAGTGGATACAATCGGATTGTTATTAATCCCGAGGATCAAGAAAAGACTACATTTACATGTCCATTTGGTACATATGCATATAGAAGAATGCCTTTTGGTCTCTGTAATGCTCCTCGCAACTTTTCAAAGATGCATGATGAGTATTTTTCCCGACTATGTTGAAAGAATAATTGAGGTTTTTATGGATGATTTCACGGTGTATGGTGATTCTTTTGATAAATGTCTAGAAAATTTATCTTTAATCTTGAAAAGGTGCATTGAAACTAACCTTGTCTTGAACTATGAAAAGTGTTATTTTATGGTAGAACAAGGAATAGTTCTTGGGCATGTTGTGTCTTCACATGGATTAGAGGTTGATAAAGCTAAGATAGATGTTATTTCATCATTGCCTTACCCCTCATGCGTGAGGGAAGTTCGTTCTTTTCTAGGCCATGCGGTTTCTATCGACGCTTTATCAAAGATTTCTCGAAGATTACAAGCACCCTTGTGCAAACTATTAGCCAAAGAAGTGGATTTTGTGTTTGATCAAGCATGTAAAGATGCCCATGATGAGCTTAAGAGACGTGTCACATCCGCCCCTATCATCCAACCACCAAATTGGGATGAACCTTTTGAGATAATGTGTGATGCGAGTGATTATGCGGTAGGAGTTGTGCTTGGGCAAAGAATTGGGAAGAATTTGCATGTTATCGCCTATGCTTCTCGTATGTTGGATGGAGCACAATGCAATTACCATACAACCGAAAAGGAACTTTTGCGATGGTGTTTGCTCTTGAAAAATTCGGGTCATATCTACTTGGTACAAAAGTCATTGTTTTTACTGACCATGCAGCTCTCAGGTATCTTTTGAAGAAGAAGGAGTCCAAACCAAGGCGATTAGGTGGATCTTGCTTTTACAAGAATTCGATCTTGAGATCAAAGATAAAAAAGGTCTTGAAAACCATGTGGTGATCACTTGAGCCGACGAGAGGACCGAGGATATACAAGATCGAAACAATAAGAGAGACATTCCACTGATGAGCGGTTGTATATGTTGCATTCCTCTACAAGACCATGGTATCTTGATTTGGTAAACTATTTAGTCACCAAAGAATTCCCTCCGGAGTTTGTCTAAACCCCAAAAAGATAAGTTACGAGCCGATGCTAAATTTTATTTTTGGGACGATCCTTACCTTTGGAAATTTTGTGCGGATCAAGTAGTTAGGAGGTGTGTACCACAAGATGAATTTCATTCCATTCTCACTTTTTGTCATTCTCATTCTTGTGGTGGGCATTTTGGAGCAAAAAGAACAGCCCACAAGGTACTTGAAAGTGGTTTCTATTGGCCTTCTATTTTTAGAGATGCATATCACTTCGCAAATCATGTGAAAAATGCCAAAGAAACGGTAATATCACTCATAAGAATCAAATGCCTTTAACGAATATTCTTGTAAGTGAAATTTTTGATGTTTGGGGTATTGACTTTATGGGTCCATTTCCTTCTTCATTTGGCAATCTTTATATTCTTCTTCTTTGTTGATTATGTGTCCAAATGGATTGAGGCGAAAGCCACACGAACTAACGATGCTAAGGTTGTTTTAGATTTTGTCGGGACTCATATATTTGACGAGTTTGGAATCCCTAAAGCTATCATTAGTGATCGTGGCACTCATTTACGTAATCGTTCCATGGAAGCATTGCTACGCAAATATCATGTGACTCATCGAACTTCCACAACATATCATCCTCAAACGAATGGCCAAGCTGAAATTTCAAATCGAGAAATCAAGTCCATTTTGGAGAAAACAGATGCAACCTAACCGGGCGAGATTGGAGTCTACGTCTTGGAGATGCACTTTGGGCTTATCGGATCGCTTATAAATCACCTATAGGAATGTCACCTTATAGAATGATTTATGGGAAAGCATGTCATCTACCGGTGGAGCTTGAACACAAAGCTTTTGGGCCATTAAACAATGTAACATGGATTATGATCTGTCTTTGGGATTGCAAGAAAACTACAAGCTGCAAGAGTTGGAAGAAATTCGAAATGATGCTTACGAGAATGCAAGGATTTACAAAGAAAAGACTAAGAATCTTCATGACCGAATGCTTACAAGAAAGGAGTTTCATGTTGGAGACAAAGTCCTTCTTTATCATTCGCGTTTGAAACTTTCTCCGGAAAATTCGCTCTCGTTGGATTGGACCCTTTGTTGTTTCTAATATTTTTTCCTTATGGTGCGAGTTGAAATTACAAGTTTAGAAACCAACAAAGTACTCAAGGTTAATGGGCATCGTTTAAAACCTTTCTATGAAGGTTGGACAAAGAACTCACCGCCTCTATGGAGTTATTGAACCAATCTATGAAGAATGAGCATGCCACATGTCAAGCCAATGACATAAAACAAAAGCGCTTCTTGGGAGGCAACCCCCGCAAAAAAAAAATCAGATTTGCTTTCTTTTTCCTTATTTTTTTTTTCGCATTTTAATTTTTTTTTTGTCATTCTCTTATGTTCCTTTGCTTTTATTTCAACATTGAGGACAATGTTGTGTTTTAAGTGTGGGGGTATTGGGAGAATTTTAGTTTTCTTTGTTGTTCTAAAAAAAAAAATTTGTGTTTGATCTTTTTAACTCCCATTGGTTTTTGAGAATATGAGTATTATGTATGAGAATTAATTGAGATAGATGAAGATATAAATCAAATGAAGAAGTATGCATGCAAATTTTAAGGTTTAATTGGTTTAGGGATTGACTTTGAGAATATGCCATGTTGACTTTATAGTGTTATACCAATGCAAGCTTTTGAGCCTTCAACATTATATTCTTTGAGTGTGCATTCTTTCAATGATATGTATCTCTAGAACTTGCTTCATATCTTATTGAGATTATATTCCATTACAAATATACATGAAGATGATAAAGGCATTAGGAATTTTAATCACTTGAACCAAAAAGTCAACCTAAAGCATATTATCCTTAGTGAGCCCCTTTTGAGCTTGTTTATCTTTTCTTTGCTTTATCCATGTATAAGCCTTAACTTTTTATATGTTTTCCTTTTCCCTTGGCCAAGGATTAGTAGAGCATATACTTATGATATCTCATGGAATTATGGTTGGAAATTATGTGAAAAGAAAGAAGAAGTGATGCTTGATGAAAAGATGGGCAAAGTTGCCAAAGGTTAAAAAAGAAAAAAAAAACAAAGAAAAAGAAAAAGTGTTCCTTTATGTTCTTGAGATTTTATGTTGAAAAAGCTTGAAATCAAAAGAAGCTAAGCATTGGTGATTAAAGAAGGAAAATTTATGTGCTTTGATGAAATATCTTGTTTGAAATATCATTTTTTAGAATGCTCTACTTTCTTTGGTTTGAACCTTTTCTTTTACTCTCTTTTACCTCACCATTAACCTTAGCCCCATTACAACCGAGAAAATAAGACCTTTTGATTCATGCATTGTTTGTAATATGTTAGTAATGGAGATGAGATTGAAGAGCAAGCTTATGGTAGAACATACTCTTTGATTTAATTTGAGAGATTTAAACACATAAACCCTAAACACATGAGTGTTGGAGTGTATATCAATGAGAGGACCTATCACTTTGGCATGGCATAGATTTCATTTAAATCCCGATGATTAATTGAGTTTTGAAGTTTGCATGTAAATGAATTCATGAGAAATATACTATTTATCATTCTTGATTGTATTCTTGTTTATAATGCATATATTCTTGGACATTGATGGGAGATTAAGAGATTGATCATAGTTATTTTCAATTTGATTTTATTTATCCTTTCTCGAGGACGAGCAAGAGCTAAGTGTGGGGGTATTTGATGTAACCATATTATTCGATAGTTTCACCCATATCTACCTAATGTTTTGTCCATGTTTTATATATAAAATGCCTTGATATTCTTTGTTTTATGTTTTGAAGGCACTTTTGGATGAAAGATGCAAAAAGGAGTAAATTGGAGGTAATTGGCAGATTTGACGTTCAGTCAATGTTTTCTGCAGAGCGTGAGTTCTAGAGATCGAAATGAAGTGATTCCAAAGTGGCACTAAAAAGCTAACATCCATACCTTTCTGGAAATGTAATGCAAGAAAAAAAAAGAGAAAGATCATGGAAATCACATCCTGCAAAGTCAAATCTCGCATTCTGCCAATGTTGACCTTTGGCCATTCAAAATTTAATATCTGGAGCTACAGAACTCCAATTGATGCAAACTCAATTTGCGTGGATTCCTGACTTAAATACCTATCAACGCTCCAAGGTTCAGCCACAAACGATGTCATACGAGGGAGATATGATTTTTCAAAGATGACAACTGAATTCCGCCAAAGAAACAGGTTTCGTGAAGAACAAGTCCAAATTACATTCGAAGCATCTAAACCGTCATCCAAGTTTTTATATCAGCAATTTAGCTCCTCTAAGTCGAGCTTGAAGATTTCATGCAAGGCTATTTCTCCTTTTAGGAAAAATAGTTATTGAAGTACTTAAATGTAAACTCGCCAACTCAAGGGAGGACTACTTTGTAAAATAGAGACTAGGGTTTCTTAGCATATAAAAAGAGGGAGAGAAGGAGGAAGGCAGCACAAGCAGAGAATAAACACAAATTCTCTCCTCTACAAACCCAAAAATCATGCTCTTTTCATTCTTTAGAAGTAGTTGTTCAATAGTTATGCAAGGCTAAGCTCTTTTCTTGGTTGCAAGGACACAACAAACCTTCGGATTTCAAGAACCGTGAGATTTATTCTTCCTTTTATTTTCAGTTTATGTTATGAATGAGTATGATTGTTTTCCTATGCATATTTCCTATGATTGTTGTTGATGATTGCTAGAGCGGACTCTAAGTTATTGTTGTGAACAATCTATTGCTAAGTTTAATATCAAACCGGAGTTGTGATATATGAACTTGTGAAGCAACTAAGCTTGATAATTGTGGCGGAACTACGTTATTGAACTTAGGGAAAACATTTGAACAAAGTGACACAAGCTGAGGACTGACTTGTATGTTAATCTTGATGAAATTATCTAGTTCTTAAAGCTACCATTAAATTGAATCATTAGTGCGGACACTTTGATTGTTTGTTGGTTAGGATTAGTTATACGGCCGGATCCGTTAATTAATCAACGTTAAGAAAAGATAAAATTTCAGAACATAAACTGCAATTTTCGTTTCAAGGATCGGTTCTAATTTCCGTTGGTGGATGTGTGCTTGCGACCAAGGTTCGTTTTCTTGATAAGTTTCGGTTTTAATTGATTTTGTTTGCTACTTTAATTGCTGCCATAGTTTAGATAATCACAAACCAAATCCCCCCAATTACATAATGTACAACATAAAAATCTGACTTGAAACTTCCTTGTGGGATCGACCCCTTGCTTGCTCTATACTATCTTGTGTGTTGTGTTTGAAGCTAGGGTAATTAATTTGTGCGACCGCGACATCGCAACAAATTTTGGCGCGTTGTCGGGAAGTAATTTTAGTTGATTCTTGTGCTTGTACCGTTATTTTTATTTGCTGTGATTCAAAAAAAAAAAAAAAAAAAAAAAAGAGAAACAGATTTTTTGCTTGCGACCAGATTGTTCACTTGCGGCACGGTGCTTGTTCAAAACAGAGTTTTTGGTGGAATTAGGTATTGGCCTTTTTTTCCTGAAGGGAAACGACGTTCTGAACAGGACTAGTGATAATCACTAGCCCCACCCTATTATGGCCAAATTCCGCTGTTTTCTAGTGTTTTTAGACAGCTTTAGTTTTCTACCGTAGGATTTTCGTACAATTTGCATTGTTTTCGATCTCTTGTGTGGTTACCTTCTTTTGAGTTTCCTTAGCAATTTATGCCTCGTGACCCGTTCTACTAATCAAATTCAAGTGCAGGTTGATCTTGAAATAGAAAGCACTTTACGCAGATTAAGAAAGGAAGCTCGCCTCAACACCATGGCGGTTGCACGGCAACAAACACTCAAGGAGCTTGCTGCTCCTAATGTGGAAAATCAACCATTGTGCATAAACATTGACAATAATGTAAACTTTGAGCTCAAATCTGGTTTTATACATTTGTTACCAACATTTAATGGTCTTGCAGGAGAAGATCCTCATACTCATCTCAAGGAGTTCCATATGGTTTGTGTTGGCATGAAACCGAATGGAGTTGATGAAGAACAAGTTAAGTTGAAAGCTTTCCCTTTCTCTTTGAAGGGGGCAAGCAAAGGCATGGCTTTTCTCTATTCTTCCGAGATCTATTGGAACTTGGAATGCCATGAAGAAGATTTTCCTTGAGAAGTATTTCCAAAGATCTCGAGTTGCCAACATAAGGAAAGAAATATGTGGGATTCGGCAATCTCATGGAGAGACACTCTCTGAATATTGGGAAAGATTTGAGCAACTCTGCATTCAATGTCCTCATCATCAAATACCCGATCATTTGCTCATTCAATATTTCTATGAAGGATTGATGCCTCGCGACCGTAATATCATTGATGCTGCAAGTGGAGGCGCATTGGTGGATAAGACACCCGAGGCCGCACGCCAATTGATCTCAAACATGGCAGCCAACTCAAAACAATTTGGCACTCGTGGAGACTTCTCCAACAAACAAGTAAATGAGGTAAGTATTTCTAACCTTGAAAATAAAGTTAATGATCTTACTTCTCTTGTGCGTTCTTTGGCTTGTGGAAATGTGCAAGAGGTGAAAGTTTGTAGCATATGCTCCTTACAAGGACATGCTTCGGATATGTGCCCAACAATGCAAGAAGATTACATTGAACAAGCTCATGCAATTGATGGAACATTCAACGGACAGCCTTGACCGTAAATATGATCCCTTTTCCAACACGTACAATCCCGGATGGAGAGATCATCCCAACTTACGCTATGGCAACCCATCCCAACAAGGCAATCAAGGCCGACAGTTCCATCCCCATGGATTTCAGCCCCAACAAAATTATCAAGCAAGACAACCCCCCTCCATTTACAAACTCCAATGTTATGGGGTCATCATCCAATGATGATCTTCGTGAGATGATGAAAACTTTGGCTTCTAATACTGTTACCTTGCAACAAAATGTCATGTCTTTTCAACAGAAACAAGGTCAAGTATTCACAACTTGGAAAAGCAAATGGGGCAAGTAGCTTCAAGTGTAGGGAAATTGGAAGCACAAATGAATGGAAAGTTGCCCTCCCAAGCATTGAATCCAAAAGAGAATGTTAGTGCGATCATGTTGCGAAGTGGGAAAGAAATTGAAGAGAAAAGGTCGAAACAAATTGAGATGGAGGAAGAAGAAGAGATAGAAACTGAATTGAGTACAAAGAACAAACATCCTCCTCCTCCTCCACAAACCGAAATAAAGACCAACACTCCAAAGGTAACTCCTCACTCAATGAATTCTAGTTTTAAAACAATTCCACCCTTTCCCGTGAGTTCTTCTAGGTCAAAGAAAGAAGACAAAGAAAAAGATATTTTAGAGGTTTTCAAGAAAGTGGAACTCAACATTCCTTTGCTTGATGCTATCAAGCAAATTCCCAAGTATGCAAAATTCTTGAAGGAGTTGTGTACTACCAAGAGAGCTTTCAAACCGAAAGGTCATGAAACGGTAAGTATGGGTGAAGTTGTATCCGCGTTGTTCAAAAGAATCGCCTTTGAAACAAAAAGACCCAGTGCGTTTACTATCCCATGTGTTATTGGTAATGCTAGTTTTAAAAGAGCTTTATGCGATTTAGGTGCATCCATTAGTGTTATGCCCAAACATGTTTATGATTCTCTTAGTCTTGAGCCTTTGAATAAAACTAGCATTGTAATACAACTTGCGGATCGTAGTTTTGTTTACCCACTTGGTGTGATAGAAGATGTCCTAGTCAAGATTGATAGTTTGGTTATTCCATGTGATTTTTATATTCTTGATATGGAACATGATTCTTGTGATTCATCAACCAGCACTCCTATATTGTTTGGGAGACCATTCTTGAAAACCGCCAACGCAAAGATTGATTGTGGTAAGGATACCTTGTCTATGGAAGTAGGAGATGAAAAAATTGAATTCAATTTTCATGATGCAATGAAATATCCTTATAGCAATGTTTATTCTATCACATGTTATGACCAAATTGATAAGTGTGTGCAACAAGTTTGTGATTTTGATTGCGAAGATGGATTAAGCATAGCTTTGAGCTATGGCTATGATTTCACCAAGATAGAAGAGATGGAGAGGCACGTGTGTGTTCCCCAAAACGTGCACGAATCAGTATTGGCCTTACAAGCTTTGCAAACCGTTCCCCATGGTAATGTCTTTGTTGATTTAGTACTCTCACATAAAAAGCTTTTGCCATCTATTTTACAGCCCCGAGTTAGAATTAAAACCTTTGCCCGATAATTTGAAGTATGTATTCATTGGCGACAACAATACACTTCCCGTTATCATAGCAAAAGGTTTGACAAGTATGCAAGAGGAAAAACTTGTGAAGTTGTTGTGTGATCACAAGACGGCCATTGGATGGACTTTAGCGACATCAAGGGTATTAGTCCCTCAATGTGTATGCATCACATACTATTGGAGGACAACGCAAAACCAACAAGGGAAATGCAAAGGAGGTTGAACCCGCCTATGATGGAGGTAGTGAAAGCTGAAATTTTGAAATTGTTAGATGCAGGAGTCATTTACCCCATCACCGACAAGAAATGGGTCGCACCAATCCATGTGGTGCCCAAAAAGACCGGAATCACATTGGTGAAAAACAAAAATGATGAGCTCATTCCTACTCGCATCTCGAGTGGATGGAGAATGTGTGTTGATTACGAAAGCTCAATCTTTCTACACGCAAAGATCATTTCCCATTACCATTCATGGATCAAATGCTTGAACGCCTAGCGGGTAAGTCTTTTTATTGCTTTCTTGATGGATATAGTGGATACAATCGATTGTTATTAATCCCGAGGATCAAGAAAAGACTACATTTACATGTCCATTTGGTACATATGCATATAGAAGAATGCCTTTTGGTCTCGTAATGCTCCCGCAACTTTTCAAAGATGCATGATGAGTATTTTTCCCGACTATGTTGAAAGAATAATTGAGGTTTTTATGGATGATTTCACGGTGTATGGTGATTCTTTTGATAAATGTCTAGAAAATTTATCTTTAATCTTGAAAAGGTGCATTGAAACTAACCTTGTCTTGAACTATGAAAAGTGTTATTTTATGGTAGAACAAGGAATAGTTCTTGGGCATGTTGTGTCTTCACATGGATTAGAGGTTGATAAAGCTAAGATAGATGTTATTTCATCATTGCCTTACCCCTCATGCGTGAGGGAAGTTCGTTCTTTTCTAGGCCATGCAGGTTTCTATCGACGCTTTATCAAAGATTTCTCGAAGATTACAGCACCCTTGTGCAAACTATTAGCCAAAGAAGTGGATTTTGTGTTTGATCAAGCATGTAAAGATGCCCATGATGAGCTTAAGAGACGTGTCACATCCGCCCCTATCATCCAACCACCAAATTGGGATGAACCTTTTGAGATAATGTGTGATGCGAGTGATTATGCGGTAGGAGCTGTGCTTGGGCAAAGAATTGGGAAGAATTTGCATGTTATCGCCTATGCTTCTCGTATGTTGGATGGAGCACAATGCAATTACCATACACCGAAAAGGAACTTTTTGAGTGGTGTTTGCTCTTGAAAAATTCAGGTCATATCTACTTGGTACAAAAGTCATTGTTTTTACCGACCATGCGGCTCTCGGGTATCTTTTGAAGAAGAAGGAGTCCAAACCAAGACGCGATTAGGTGGATCTTGCTTTTACAAGAATTCGATCTTGAGATCAAAGATAAAAAAGGTCCTGAAAACCATGTGGCCGATCACTTGAGCCGACCGAGGACCGAGGATATACAGATCGAAACAATAAGAGAGACATTCCCTGACCGAGGATATTCAAATTTTTACAAGAGTTTCCGCGTGCAGTTTTCCTCGGTGTAGCTACAGAAGAACTACTCGGTGACGAGGTGGTCCGGTCGGCCAACCTTGAGTAAGGGCTCAAAAGTGCCATAATGTTTGATCCCACCGTTGCGTGGAGCTCAAATGTTACACGAGTTTCCGCATGCAGTTTTCCTCGGGGTAGCTATAGAAGAACTACTCGGTGACGAGGTGGTCTGGTCGGCCAACCTTGAGTAAGGGGTCAAAAGTGCCATAATGTTTGATCCCATCGTTGCGAGGAGCTCAAATGTTTACACGAGTTTCCGCATGCGTTTTCCTCGGGGTTGCTATAGAAGAACTACTCGGTGACGAGGTGGTCTGGTCGGCCAACCTTGAGTAAGGGGTCAAAAGTGCCATAATGTTTGATCCCATCGTTGCGAGGAGCTCAAATGTTTACACGAGTTTCCGCATGCAGTTTTCCTCGGGGTTGCTATAGAAGAACTACTCGGTGACGAGGTGGTTTGGTCGGCCAACCTTGAGTAAGGAGTCAAAAGTGCCATAATGTTTGATCCTACGGTTGGATGGTGCTTAAATTTTTACACGAGTTTCCGGATGCGGTTTTCCTCGGGGTAGCTACGGAATCGTTGCTAGGTGACGAGGAGGTCTCGCCGGCCAACCTTGAGTAAGGGGTCAAAAGCTCCATAATGTTTGATCCCACCGTTGGATCGCGTTCAAATTTTTACACGAGTTTCCGCATGCGGTTTTCCTCGGTGTAGCTATAGAAGAACTACTCGGTGACGAGGTGGTCCGGTCGGCCAACCTTGAGTAAGGGGTCAAAAGTGCCATAATGTTTGATCCCACCGTTGCGAGGAGCTCAAATGTTTACACGAGTTTCCGCATGCAGTTTTCCTCGGGGTTGCTATAGAAGAACTACTCGGTGACAAGGTGGTTGGGTCGACCAACCTTGAGTAAGGAGTCAAAAGTGCCATAATGTTTGATCCTACAGTTGGATGGTGCTTAAATTTTTACACGAGTTTCCGGATGCGGTTTTCCTCGGCGTAGCTACGGAATCGTTGCTAGGTGACGAGGAGGTCCGCCGGCCAACCTTGAGTAAGGGGCCAAAAGCTCCATAATGTTTGATCCCACCGTTGGATCGCGTTCAAATTTTTACACGAGTTTCCGCATGCGGTTTTCCTCGGTGTAGCTATAGAAGAACTACTCGGTGACGAGGTGGTCTGGTCGGCCAACCTTGAGTAAGGGGTCAAAAGTGCCATAATGTTTGATCCCACCGTTGCGAGGAGCTCAAATGTTTACACGAGTTTCCGCATGCAGTTTTCCTCGGGGTTGCTATAGAAGAACTACTCGGTGACGAGGTGGTTTGGTCGGCCAACCTTGAGTAAGGAGTCAAAAGTGCCATAATGTTTGATCCTACGGTTGGATGGTGCTTAAATTTTTACACGAGTTTCCGGATGCGTTTTCCTCGGGGTAGCTACGGAATCGTTGCTAGGTGACGAGGAGGTCCGCGGCCAACCTTGAGTAAGGGGCCAAAAGCTCCATAATGTTTGATCCCACCGTTGGATCGCGTTCAAATTTTTACACGAGTTTCCGCATGCGGTTTTCCTCGGTGTAGCTATAGAAGAACTACTCGGTGACGAGGTGGTCGGTCGGCCAACCTTGAGTAAGGGGTCAAAAGTGCCATAATGTTTGATCCCACCGTTGCGAGGAGCTCAAATGTTTACACGAGT
Organism: Populus x sibirica; assembly: GCA_019202695.1. Taxonomy (NCBI): domain Eukaryota; kingdom Viridiplantae; phylum Streptophyta; class Magnoliopsida; order Malpighiales; family Salicaceae; genus Populus; species Populus x sibirica. The sequence goes on from JAGMVL010001501.1 coordinate 18,599, forward strand.
TTCCGCATGCAGTTTTCCTCGGGGTTGCCATAGAAGAACTACTCGGTGACGAGGTGGTTTGGTCGGCCAACCTTGAGTAAGGAGTCAAAAGTGCCATAATGTTTGATCCTACGGTTGGATGGTGCTTAAATTTTTACACGAGTTTCCGGATGCGGTTTTCCTCGGGGTAGCTACGGAATCGTTGCTAGGTGACGAGGAGGTCTCGCCGGCCAACCTTGAGTAAGGGGCCAAAAGCTCCATAATGTTTGATCCCACCGTTGGATCGCGTTCAAATTTTTACACGAGTTTCCGCATGCGGTTTTCCTCGGTGTAGCTATAGAAGAACTACTCGGTGACGAGGTGGTCCGGTCGGCCAACCTTGAGTAAGGGGTCAAAAGTGCCATAATGTTTGATCCCACCGTTGCGAGGAGCTCAAATGTTTACACGAGTTTCCGCATGCGTTTTCCTCGGGGTTGCCATAGAAGAACTACTCTAGGTGACGAGGTGGTTTGGTCGGCCAACCTTGAGTAAGGAGTCAAAAGTGCCATAATGTTTGATCCTACGGTTGGATGGTGCTTAAATTTTTACACGAGTTTCCGGATGCGGTTTTCCTCGGGGTAGCTACGGAATCGTTGCTAGGTGACGAGGAGGTCTCGCGGCCAACCTTGAGTAAGGGGCCAAAAGCTCCATAATGTTTGATCCCATCGTTGGATCGCGTTCAAATTTTTACACGAGTTTCCGCATGCGTTTTCCTCGGTGTAGCTATAGAAGAACTACTCGGTGACGAGGTGGTCCTGGTCGGCCAACCTTGAGTAAGGGGTCAAAAGTGCCATAATGATTGATCCCACCGTTGCGAGGAGCTCAAATGTTTACACGAGTTTCCGCATGCGTTTTCCTCGGGGTTGCTATAGAAGAACTACTCGGTGACGAGGTGGTTTGGTCGGCCAACCTTGAGTAAGGAGTCAAAAGTGCCATAATGTTTGATCCTACAGTTGGATGGTGCTTAAATTTTTACACGAGTTTCCGGATGCGGTTTTCCTCGGGGTAGCTACGGAATCGTTGCTAGGTGACGAGGAGGTCTGCCGGCCAACCTTGAGTAAGGGGCCAAAAGCTCCATAATGTTTGATCCCACCGTTGGATCGCGTTCAAATTTTTACACGAGTTTCCGCATGCAGTTTTCCTCGGTGTAGCTATAGAAGAACTACTCGGTGACGAGGTGGTCGGGTCGGCCAACCTTGAGTAAGGGGTCAAAAGTGCCATAATGTTTGATCCCACCGTTGCGAGGAGCTCAAATGTTTACACGAGTTTCCGCATGCGTTTTCCTCGGGGTTGCTATAGAAGAACTACTCGGTGACGAGGTGGTTTGGTCGGCCAACCTTGAGTAAGGAGTCAAAAGTGCCATAATGTTTGATCCTACGGTTGGATGGTGCTTAAATTTTTACACGAGTTTCCGGATGCGGTTTTCCTCGGGGTAGCTACGGAATCGTTGCTAGGTGACGAGGAGGTCTCGCCGGCCAACCTTGAGTAAGGGGTCAAAAGCTCCATAATGTTTGATCCCACCATTGGATCGCGTTCAAATTTTTACACGAGTTTCCGCATGCGTTTTCCTCGGTGTAGCTATAGAAGAACTACTCGGTGACGAGGTGGTCCGGGTCGGCCAACCTTGAGTAAGGGGTCAAAAGTGCCATAATGTTTGATCCCACCGTTGCGAGGAGCTCAAATGTTTACACGAGTTTCCGCATGCGTTTTCCTCGGGGTTGCTATAGAAGAACTACTCGGTGACGAGGTGGTTTGGTCGGCCAACCTTGAGTAAGGAGTCAAAAGTGCCATAATGTTTGATCCTACAGTTGGATGGTGCTTAAATTTTTACACGAGTTTCCGGATGCGGTTTTCCTCGGGGTAGCTACGGAATCGTTGCTAGGTGACGAGGAGGTCTCGCCGGCCAACCTTGAGTAAGGGGCCAAAAGCTCCATAATGTTTGATCCCACCGTTGGATCGCGTTCAAATTTTTACACGAGTTTCCGCATGCGGTTTTCCTCGGTGTAGCTATAGAAGAACTACTCGGTGACGAGGTGGTCCGGGTCGGCCAACCTTGAGTAAGGGGTCAAAAGTGCCATAATGTTTGATCCCACCGTTGCGAGGAGCTCAAATGTTTACACGAGTTTCCGCATGCGTTTTCCTCGGGGTTGCTATAGAAGAACTACTCGGTGACGAGGTGGTTTGGTCGGCCAACCTTGAGTAAGGAGTCAAAAGTGCCATAATGTTTGATCCTACGGTTGGATGGTGCTTAAATTTTTACACGAGTTTCCGGATGCGGTTTTCCTCGGGGTAGCTATGGAATCGTTGCTAGGTGACGAGGAGGTCTCGCCGGCCAACCTTGAGTAAGGGGCCAAAAGCTCCATAATGTTTGATCCCACCGTTGGATCGCGTTCAAATTTTTACACGAGTTTCCGCATGCGGTTTTCCTCGGTGTAGCTATAGAAGAACTACTCGGTGACGAGGTGGTCCGGTCGGCCAACCTTGAGTAAGGGGTCAAAAGTGCCATAATGTTTGATCCCACCGTTGCGAGGAGCTCAAATGTTTACACGAGTTTCCGCATGCGTTTTCCTCGGGGTTGCTATAGAAGAACTACTCGGTGACGAGGTGGTTTGGTCGGCCAACCTTGAGTAAGGAGTCAAAAGTGCCATAATGTTTGATCCTACGGTTGGATGGTGCTTAAATTTTTACACGAGTTTCCGGATGCGGTTTTCCTCGGGGTAGCTACGGAATCGTTGCTAGGTGACGAGGAGGTCTTGCCGGCCAACCTTGAGTAAGGGGCCAAAAGCTCCATAATGTTTGATCCCACCGTTGGATCGCGTTCAAATTTTTACACGAGTTTCCGCATGCAGTTTTCCTCGGTGTAGCTATAGAAGAACTACTCGGTGACGAGGTGGTCTGGTCGGCCAACCTTGAGTAAGGGGTCAAAAGTGCCATAATGTTTGATCCCACCGTTGCGAGGAGCTCAAATGTTTACACGAGTTTCCGCATGCAGTTTTCCTCCGGGTTGCTATAGAAGAACTACTCGGTGACGAGGTGGTTTGGTCGGCCAACCTTGAGTAAGGAGTCAAAAGTGCCATAATGTTTGATCCTACAGTTGGATGGTGCTTAAATTTTTACACGAGTTTCCGGATGCAGTTTTCCTCGGGGTAGCTACGGAATCGTTGCTAGGTGACGAGGAGGTCTGCCGGCCAACCTTGAGTAAGGGGCCAAAAGCTCCATAATGTTTGATCCCACCGTTGGATCGCGTTCAAATTTTTACACGAGTTTCCGCATGCGGTTTTCCTCGGTGTAGCTATAGAAGAACTACTCGGTGACGAGGTGGTCCGGTCGGCCAACCTTGAGTAAGGGGTCAAAAGTGCCATAATGTTTGATCCCACCGTTGCGAGGAGCTCAAATGTTTACACGAGTTTCCGTATGCAGTTTTCCTCGGGGTTGCTATAGAAGAACTACTCGGTGACGAGGTGGTTTGGTCGGCCAACCTTGAGTAAGGAGTCAAAAGTGCCATAATGTTTGATCCTACAGTTGGATGGTGCTTAAATTTTTACACGAGTTTCCGGATGCAGTTTTCCTCGGGGTAGCTACGGAATCGTTGCTAGGTGACGAGGAGGTCTGCCGGCCAACCTTGAGTAAGGGGTCAAAAGCTCCATAATGTTTGATCCCACCGTTGGATCGCGTTCAAATGTTTACACGAGTTTCCGCATGCAGTTTTCCTCGGGGTTGCTATAGAAGAACTACTCGGTGACGAGGTGGTTTGGTCGGCCAACCTTGAGTAAGGAGTCAAAAGTGCCATAATGTTTGATCCTACGGTTGGATGGTGCTTAAATTTTTACGGGAGTTTCCGGATGCGGTTTTCCTCGGGGTAGCTACGGAATCGTTGCTAGGTGACGAGGAGGTCTGCCGGCCAACCTTGAGTAAGGGGCCAAAAGCTCCATAATGTTTGATCCCACCGTTGGATCGCGTTCAAATTTTTACACGAGTTTCCGCATGCGGTTTTCCTCGGTGTAGCTATAGAAGAACTACTCGGTGACGAGGTGGTCCGGTCGGCCAACCTTGAGTAAGGGGTCAAAAGTGCCATAATGTTTGATCCCACCGTTGCGAGGAGCTCAAATGTTTACACGAGTTTCCGCATGCGGTTTTCCTCGGGGTTGCTATAGAAGAACTACTCGGTGACGAGGTGGTTTGGTCGGCCAACCTTGAGTAAGGAGTCAAAAGTGCCATAATGTTTGATCCTACGGTTGGATGGTGCTTAAATTTTTACACGAGTTTCCGGATGCAGTTTTCCTCGGGGTAGCTACGGAATCGTTGCTAGGTGACGAGGAGGTCTGCGCGGCCAACCTTGAGTAAGGGGTCAAAAGCTCCATAATGTTTGATCCCACCGTTGGATCGCGTTCAAATGTTTACACGAGTTTCCGCATGCGGTTTCCTCGGGGTTGCTATAGAAGAACTACTCGGTGACGAGGTGGTTTGGTCGGCCAACCTTGAGTAAGGAGTCAAAAGTGCCATAATGTTTGATCCTACGGTTGGATGGTGCTTAAATTTTTACACGAGTTTCCGGATGCGGTTTTCCTCGGGGTAGCTACGGAATCGTTGCTAGGTGACGAGGAGGTCTGCGGCCAACCTTGAGTAAGGGGCCAAAAGCTCCATAATGTTTGATCCCACCGTTGGATCGCGTTCAAATTTTTACACGAGTTTCCGCATGCGGTTTTCCTCGGTGTAGCTATAGAAGAACTACTCGGTGACGAGGTGGTGCAGTCGGCCGGCCAACCTTGAGTAAGGGGTCAAAAGTGCCATAATGTTTGATCCCACCGTTGCGAGGAGCTCAAATGTTTACACGAGTTTCCGTATGCGGTTTTCCTCGGGGTTGCTATAGAAGAACTACTCGGTGACGAGGTGGTTTGGTCGGCCAACCTTGAGTAAGGAGTCAAAAGTGCCATAATGTTTGATCCTACGGTTGGATGGTGCTTAAATTTTTACACGAGTTTCCGGATGCGGTTTTCCTCGGGGTAGCTACGGAATCGTTGCTAGGCGACGAGGAGGTCTGCCGGCCAACCTTGAGTAAGGGGCCAAAAGCTCCATAATGTTTGATCCCACCGTTGGATCGCGTTCAAATTTTTACACGAGTTTCCGCATGCAGTTTTCCTCGGTGTAGCTATAGAAGAACTACTCGGTGACGAGGTGGTTTGGTCGGCCAACCTTGAGTAAGGAGTCAAAAGTGCCATAATGTTTGATCCTACGGTTGGATGGTGCTTAAATTTTTACACGAGTTTCCGGATGCGGTTTTCCTCGGGGTAGCTACGGAATCGTTGCTAGGTGACGAGGAGGTCTCGCCGGCCAACCTTGAGTAAGGGGTCAAAAGCTCCATAATGTTTGATCCCACCGTTGGATCGCGTTCAAATTTTTACACGAGTTTCCGCATGCGGTTTTCCTCGGTGTAGCTATAGAAGAACTACTCGGTGACGAGGTGGTGCGGTCGGCCAACCTTGAGTAAGGGGTCAAAAGTGCCATAATGTTTGATCCCACCGTTGCGAGGAGCTCAAATGTTTACACGAGTTTCCGCATGCGGTTTTCCTCGGGGTTGCTATAGAAGAACTACTCGGTGACGAGGTGGTTTGGTCGGCCAACCTTGAGTAAGGAGTCAAAAGTGCCATAATGTTTGATCCTACGGTTGGATGGTGCTTAAATTTTTACACGAGTTTCCGGATGCGGTTTTCCTCGGGGTAGCTACGGAATCGTTGCTAGGTGACGAGGAGGTCTCTCGGCCAACCTTGAGTAAGGGGCCAAAAGCTCCATAATGTTTGATCCCACCGTTGGATCGCGTTCAAATTTTTACACGAGTTTCCGCATGCAGTTTTCCTCGGTGTAGCTATAGAAGAACTACTCGGTGACGAGGTGGTCTGGTCGGCCAACCTTGAGTAAGGGGTCAAAAGTGCCATAATGTTTGATCCCACCGTTGCGAGGAGCTCAAATGTTTACACGAGTTTCCGTATGCAGTTTTCCTCGGGGTTGCTATAGAAGAACTACTCGGTGACGAGGTGGTTTGGTCGGCCAACCTTGAGTAAGGAGTCAAAAGTGCCATAATGTTTGATCCTACGGTTGGATGGTGCTTAAATTTTTACACGAGTTTCCGGATGCGGTTTTCCTCGGGGTAGCTACGGAATCGTTGCTAGGTGACGAGGAGGTCTCGCGGCCAACCTTGAGTAAGGGGCCAAAAGCTCCATAATGTTTGATCCCACCGTTGGATCGCGTTCAAATTTTTACACGAGTTTCCGCATGCAGTTTTCCTCGGTGTAGCTATAGAAGAACTACTCGGTGACGAGGTGGTTTGGTCGGCCAACCTTGAGTAAGGAGTCAAAAGTGCCATAATGTTTGATCCTACGGTTGGATGGTGCTTAAATTTTTACACGAGTTTCCGGATGCGGTTTTCCTCGGGGTAGCTACGGAATCGTTGCTAGGTGACGAGGAGGTGCCGGCCAACCTTGAGTAAGGGGTCAAAAGCTCCATAATGTTTGATCCCACCGTTGGATCGCGTTCAAATTTTTACACGAGTTTCCGCATGCGGTTTTCCTCGGTGTAGCTATAGAAGAACTACTCGGTGACGAGGTGGTCGGGTCGGCCAACCTTGAGTAAGGGGTCAAAAGTGCCATAATGTTTGATCCCACCGTTGCGAGGAGCTCAAATGTTTACACGAGTTTCCGCATGCGGTTTTCCTCGGGGTTGCTATAGAAGAACTACTCGGTGACGAGGTGGTTTGGTCGGCCAACCTTGAGTAAGGAGTCAAAAGTGCCATAATGTTTGATCCTACGGTTGGATGGTGCTTAAATTTTTACACGAGTTTCCGGATGCGGTTTTCCTCGGGGTAGCTACGGAATCGTTGCTAGGTGACGAGGAGGTCTCGCCGGCCAACCTTGAGTAAGGGGCCAAAAGCTCCATAATGTTTGATCCCACCGTTGGATCGCGTTCAAATTTTTACACGAGTTTCCGCATGCGGTTTTCCTCGGTGTAGCTATAGAAGAACTACTCGGTGACGAGGTGGTGCGGTCGGCCAACCTTGAGTAAGGGGTCAAAAGTGCCATAATGTTTGATCCCACCGTTGCGAGGAGCTCAAATGTTTACACGAGTTTCCGTATGCGCGTTTTCCTCGGGGTTGGTATAGAAGAACTACTCGGTGACGAGGTGGTTTGGTCGGCCAACCTTGAGTAAGGAGTCAAAAGTGCCATAATGTTTGATCCTACGGTTGGATGGTGCTTAAATTTTTACACGAGTTTCCGGATGCGGTTTTCCTCGGGGTAGCTACGGAATCGTTGCTAGGTGACGAGGAGGTCCGCGGCCAACCTTGAGTAAGGGGCCAAAAGCTCCATAATGTTTGATCCCACCGTTGGATCGCGTTCAAATTTTTACACGAGTTTCCGCATGCAGTTTTCCTCGGTGTAGCTATAGAAGAACTACTCGGTGACGAGGTGGTTTGGTCGGCCAACCTTGAGTAAGGAGTCAAAAGTGCCATAATGTTTGATCCTACAGTTGGATGGTGCTTAAATTTTTACACGAGTTTCGGATGCGGTTTTCCTCGGGGTAGCTACGGAATCGTTGCTAGGTGACGAGGAGGTCTGCCGGCCAACCTTGAGTAAGGGGTCAAAAGCTCCATAATGTTTGATCCCACCGTTGGATCGCGTTCAAATTTTTACACGAGTTTCCGCATGCAGTTTTTCTCGGTGTAGCTATAGAAGAACTACTCGGTGACGAGGTGGTCAGTCGGCCAACCTTGAGTAAGGGGTCAAAAGTGCCATAATGTTTGATCCCACCGTTGCGAGGAGCTCAAATGTTTACACGAGTTTCCGCATGCAGTTTTCCTCGGGGTTGCTATAGAAGAACTACTCGGTGACGAGGTGGTTTGGTCGGCCAACCTTGAGTAAGGAGTCAAAAGTGCCATAATGTTTGATCCTACAGTTGGATGGTGCTTAAATTTTTACACGAGTTTCCGGATGCGGTTTTCCTCGGGGTAGCTACGGAATCGTTGCTAGGTGACGAGGAGGTCTGCGGCCAACCTTGAGTAAGGGGCCAAAAGCTCCATAATGTTTGATCCCACCGTTGGATCGCGTTCAAATTTTTACACGAGTTTCCGCATGCAGTTTTCCTCGGTGTAGCTATAGAAGAACTACTCGGTGACGAGGTGGTTTGGTCGGCCAACCTTGAGTAAGGAGTCAAAAGTGCCATAATGTTTGATCCTACGGTTGGATGGTGCTTAAATTTTTACACGAGTTTCCGGATGCAGTTTTCCTCGGGGTAGCTACGGAATCGTTGCTAGGTGACGAGGAGGTCTGCCGGCCAACCTTGAGTAAGGGGTCAAAAGCTCCATAATGTTTGATCCCACCGTTGGATCGCGTTCAAATTTTTACACGAGTTTCCGCATGCAGTTTTCCTCGGTGTAGCTATAGAAGAACTACTCGGTGACGAGGTGGTCCGGTCGGCCAACCTTGAGTAAGGGGTCAAAAGTGCCATAATGTTTGATCCCACCGTTGCGAGGAGCTCAAATGTTTACACGAGTTTCCGCATGCAGTTTTCCTCGGGGTTGCTATAGAAGAACTACTCGGTGACGAGGTGGTTTGGTCGGCCAACCTTGAGTAAGGAGTCAAAAGTGCCATAATGTTTGATCCTACAGTTGGATGGTGCTTAAATTTTTACACGAGTTTCGGATGCGGTTTTCCTCGGGGTAGCTACGGAATCGTTGCTAGGTGACGAGGAGGTCCGCCGGCCAACCTTGAGTAAGGGGCCAAAAGCTCCATAATGTTTGATCCCACCGTTGGATCGCGTTCAAATTTTTACACGAGTTTCCGCATGCGGTTTTCCTCGGTGTAGCTATAGAAGAACTACTCGGTGACGAGGTGGTGCGGTCGGCCAACCTTGAGTAAGGGGTCAAAAGTGCCATAATGTTTGATCCCACCGTTGCGAGGAGCTCAAATGTTTACACGAGTTTCCGTATGCGGTTTTCCTCGGGGTTGCTATAGAAGAACTACTCGGTGACGAGGTGGTTTGGTCGGCCAACCTTGAGTAAGGAGTCAAAAGTGCCATAATGTTTGATCCTACAAGTTGGATGGTGCTTAAATTTTTACACGAGTTTCCGGATGCAGTTTTCCTCGGGGTAGCTACGGAATCGTTGCTAGGTGACGAGGAGGTCTGCCGGCCAACCTTGAGTAAGGGGCCAAAAGCTCCATAATGTTTGATCCCACCGTTGGATCGCGTTCAAATTTTTACACGAGTTTCCGCATGCAGTTTTCCTCGGTGTAGCTATAGAAGAACTACTCGGTGACGAGGTGGTTTGGTCGGCCAACCTTGAGTAAGGAGTCAAAAGTGCCATAATGTTTGATCCTACAGTTGGATGGTGCTTAAATTTTTACACGAGTTTCCGGATGCGGTTTTCCTCGGGGTAGCTACGGAATCGTTGCTAGGTGACGAGGAGGTCTCGCCGGCCAACCTTGAGTAAGGGGTCAAAAGCTCCATAATGTTTGATCCCACCGTTGGATCGCGTTCAAATTTTTACACGAGTTTCCGCATGCGGTTTTTCTCGGTGTAGCTATAGAAGAACTACTCGGTGACGAGGTGGTCCTGGTCGGCCAACCTTGAGTAAGGGGTCAAAAGTGCCATAATGTTTGATCCCACCGTTGCGAGGAGCTCAAATGTTTACACGAGTTTCCGCATCTTTGTTTTCCTCGGGGTTGCTATAGAAGAACTACTCGGTGACGAGGTGGTTTGGTCGGCCAACCTTGAGTAAGGAGTCAAAAGTGCCATAATGTTTGATCCTACAGTTGGATGGTGCTTAAATTTTTACACGAGTTTCCGGATGCAGTTTTCCTCGGGGTAGCTACGGAATCGTTGCTAGGTGACGAGGAGGTCTGCCGGCCAACCTTGAGTAAGGGCTCAAAAGTGCCATAATGTTTGATCCCTCCGTGCATGGAGCTCAAATGTTTACACGAGTTTCCGCATGCAGTTTTCCTCGGGGTAGCTATAGAAGAACTACTCGGTGACGAGGAGGTCTGGTCGGCCAACCTTGAGTAAGGGGTCAAAAGTGACATAATGTTTGATCCCACAGTTGGATGGCGCTCAAATGTTTACACGAGTTTCCGGATGCAGTTTTCCTCGGGGTAGCTACGGAATCGTTGCTAGGTGACGAGGAGGTCTGCCGGCCAACCTTGAGTAAGGGGTCAAAAGCTCCATAATGTTTGATCCCACCGTTGGATCGCGTTCAAATTTTTACACGAGTTTCCGCATGCAGTTTTCCTCGATGTAGCTATAGAAGAACTACTCGGTGACGAGGTGGTCTGGTCGGCCAACCTTGAGTAAGGGGTCAAAAGTGCCATAATGTTTGATCCCACCGTTGCGAGGAGCTCAAATGTTTACACGAGTTTCCGCATGTAGTTTTCCTCGGGGTTGCTATAGAAGAACTACTCGGTGACGAGGAGGTCTGGTCGGCCAACCTTGAGTAAGGGGTCAAAAGTGACATAATGTTTGATCCCACCGTTGGATGGCGCTCAAATGTTTACACGAGTTTCCGGATGCAGTTTTACTCGGGGTAGCTACGGAATCGCTGCTACGTGACGACGAGGTCTTGCCGGCTAACCTTGTGTACGGGATCAAAAGCTCCGTAATGTTTGATCCCATCGTTGCATCGCGGTCAAATTTTTACACGAGTTTCCGCGTGCAGTTTTCCTCGGTGTAGCTACAGAAGAACTACTCGGTGAGGAGGTTGTCTGGTCGGCCAACCTTAAGTAAGCGGTCAAAAGTGCCATAATGTTTGATCCCACAGATGGATGGCGCTCAAATTTTTACTCGAGTTTCCGCATGCAGTTTTCCTCGTGGTAGCTACTGAATCGCTGCTACGTGATGAGGAGGTCTGGCTGGCGAACCTTAAGTAAGGGGTCAAAAGCTCCGTAATGTTTGATCCCACCGTTGCATGGCGCTCAAATTTTTACACGAGTTTCCGCATGCAGTGTTCCTCGGGGTAGCTACAGAATAAGTACTCGGTGACGAGGTGGTCTGGTCGGGAAACTTTGAGTAAGGGGTCAAAAGAGCTTTAATGTTTGATCCCACCATTGGATCGCGCTTAAATTTTTTCACGAGTTTCCGCATGTAGTTTTCCTCGATGTAGCAACAGAATACCTACTCGGTGACGAGGTGGTCTGGTCGGCCAACCTTGAGTAAGGGGTCAAAAGGGCCATAATGTTTGATTCCACCATTGGATCGCGCTTAAATTTTTACTCGAGTTTCCGGATGCGGTGTTCCTCGGGGTAGCTACGGAATCGCCGCTACGTGACGAGGAGGTCCGCGGCGAACCTTGTGTAAGGGGTCAAAAGCTACGTAATGTTTGATCCCACCGTTGCATGGCGCTCAAATTTTTACACGAGTTTTCGCATGCAGTTTTCCTCGATGTAGCAACAGAATACCTACTCGGTCACGAGGTGGTCTGGTCGGCCAACCTTGAGTAAGGTGTTAAAAGTGCCATAATGTTTGATCCCACCGTTGGATCGCAGTTAAATTTTTACACGAGTTTCCGAATGCAGTTTTCCTCGGGGTAGCTACGGAATCGGCTGCTACGTGACGAGGAGGTCTGGCCGCGAACCTTAATTCGGGTGTCAAAAGCTCTGTAATGTTTGATCCCACCGTTCGATCGCGGTTAAATTTTTACTCGAGTTTCCGCATGCAGTTTTCCTCGGGGTAGGTACAGAATACCTACTCGGTGACGAGGTGGTCTGGTCGGTAAACCTTGAGTAAGGGGTCAAGAGGGCCATAATGTTTGATCCCATCGTGGGATCGCGGTCAATTTTTTACACGAGTTTCTGCATGCATTTTTCCTCGGTGTAGCTACCGAATACCTACTCGGTTACGAGGTGGTCTTTGCCATAATGTTTGAACCCATCGTGGGATCGCGGTCAATTTTTTACTCGAGTTTCCGCATGCAGTTTTCTTCGAGGTAGGTACGGAATAACTACTCGGTGACGAGGTGGTCTGGTCGGGAAACCTTGAGTAAGGGGTCAAAAGAGCCATAATGTTTGATCCCACCGTTGGATGACGCTCAATTTTTTACACGAGTTTCCGCATGCAGTTTTCCACGGGGTAGGTACAGAATAACTACTCGGTGACGAGGTGGTCTGGTCGGTAAACCTTGAGTAAGGGGTCAAAAGTGCCATAATATTTGACCCACCGTTGGATCGCGCTTAAATTTTTACCGAGTTTTCGAATGTAGTTTTCCTCGGGGTAGGTACGGAATAACTACTCGGTGACGAGGTGGTCCGGTCGGTAAACCTTGAGTAAGGGGTCAAAAGGGCCATAATGTTTGATCCCACCGTTGGATCGCGCTTAAATTTTTACACGAGTTTTCGAATGCAGTTTTCCTCGGAGTAGCTATGGAATCGCTGCTACGTGACGAGGAGGTCGGCGGCAAACCTTGATTCGGGTGTCAAAAGCTACGTAATGTTTGATCCCACCGTTCGATCGCGGTTAAATTTTTACACGAGTTTCCGCATGCGGTTTTCCTCGGTTAGGTACGGAATACCTACTCGGTGACGAGGTGGTCCAGTCGGGAAACCTTGAGTAAGGGGTCAAAAGTGCCATAATGTTTGATCCCATCGTGGGATCGCGGTCAATTTTTTACACGAGTTTCCGCATGCAGTTTTCCTCGGTGTAGCTACCGAATACCTACTCGGTTACGAGGTGGTCTTGTCGGCCAACCTTGAGTAAGGGGTCAAAAGTGCCATAATGTTTAATCCCACCGTTCGATCGCGGTTATATTTTTACTCGAGTTTCCGCATGCAGTTTTCCTCGAGGTAGGTACAGAATAACTACTCGGTGACGAGGTGGTCTGGTCGGGAAACCTTGAGTAAGGGGTCAAAAGAGCCATAATGTTTGATCCCACCGTTGGATGACGCTCAAATTTTTACACGAGTTTCCGCGATGAATTTTCCTCGGTGTAGCTACTGAATAACTACTCGGTGACGAGGTGGTCGCAGTCGGGAAACCTTGAGTAAGGGGTCAAAAGAGCCATAATGTTTGATCCCACCGTTGGATGGCGCTCAAATGTTTACACGAGTTTCCGGATGCGGTTTTCCTCGGGGAGGTAGCTATAGAATCTACTCGATGACGAGGAGGTGCGGGTCGGTAAACCTTGAGTAAGGGGTCAAAAGGGCCATAATGTTTGATCCCACCGTTGGATCGCGCTTAAATTTTTACACGAGTTTCCGAATGCAGTTTTCCTCGGAGTAGCTATGGAATCGGCGCTACGTGACGAGCAGGTCTGACCGGCGAACATTGTGTATGGGGTCAAAAGCTCCGTAATGTTTGATCCCATCGTTGGATCGCGGTCAATTTTTACACGAGTTTCCGCATGCAGTTTTCCTCGGGGTAGGTACAGAATAACTACTCGGTGACGAGGTGGTCTGGTCGGGAAACCTTGAGTAAGGGGTCAAAAGGGCCATAATGTTTGATCCCACCGTTGGATCGCGCTTAAATTTTTACACGAGTTTCCGAATGCAGTTTTCCTCGGGGTAGCTACGGAATCGGTCGCTACATGACGAGGAGGTCTGGTCGGCGAACCTTGAGTAAGGGTGTCAAAAGCTCGTAATGTTTGATCACACCGTTCGATCGCGGTTAAATTTTTACACGAGTTTCCGCATGCAGTTTTCCTCGGGGTAGGTACAAAATAACTACTCGGTGACGAGGTGGTCTGGTCGGTAAACCTTGAGTAAGGGGTCAAAAGGGCCATAATGTTTGATCCCACCGTTGGATCGCGCTTAAATTTTTACACGAGTTTTCGAATGCAATTTTCCTCGGAGTAGCTACGGAATCGCTGCTACGTGATGAGGAGGTCTGGCCGGCGAACCTTGATTCAGGGTGTCAAAAGAGCCGTAATGTTTGATCCCACCGTTCGATCGCGGTTAAATTTTTACACGAGCATGCGGTTTTCCTCGGGGTAGGTACGGAATAACTACTCGGTGACGAGGTGGTGCAGTCGGGAAACCTTGAGTAAGGGGTCAAAAGAGCCATAATGTTTGATCCCACCGTCGGATAGCGCTCAAATGTTTACACGAGTTTCCGGATGCAGTTTTTCACGGGGTAGCTATGGAATCGTCGCTACGTGACGAGGAGGTCTCGGCCGGCGAACCTTGTGTAAGGGGTCAAAAGCTCCGTAATGTTTGATCCCATTGTTGGATCGCGGTCAATTTTTTACACGAGTTTTCGCATGCAGTTTTCCTCGGGGTAGGTACAGAATAACTACTCGGTGACGAGGTGGTCTGGTCGGTAAACCTTGAGTAAGGGGTCAAAAGGGCCATAATGTTTGATCCCACCGTTGGATCGCGCTTACATTTTTACACGAGTTTCCGAATGCGGTTTTCCTCGGGGTAGGCTACGGAATCGGCGCTACGTGAAGAGGAGGTCCGGCGGCGAACCTTGATTCGGGGTGTCAAAAGCTCTCGTAATGTTTGATCCCACCGTTCGATCGCGGTTAAATTTTTACACGAGTTTCCGCATGCGGTTTTCCTCGGGGTAGGTACGGAATACCTACTCGGTAACGAGGTGGTCGGTCGCCAACCTTGAGTATGAGGTCAAAAGGGCAATAATATTTGATCCCACCTTTGGATCGCGGTCAATTTCTTACACGAGTTTTCGCATGCAGTTTTCCTCGGGGTAGGTACAGAATAACTACTCGGTGACGAGGTGGTCTGGTCGGTAAACCTTGAGTAAGGGGTCAAAAGGGCCATAATGTTTGATCCCACCGTCGGATGGCGCTCAAATTTTTACACGAGTTTCCGGATGCAGTTTTTCACGGGGTAGCTATGGAATCGGTGCTACGTGACGAGGAGGTCTGGCCGGCGAACCTTGTGTAAGGGGTCAAAAGCTCCGTAATGTTTGATCCCATTGTTGGATCGCGGTCAATTTTTTACACGAGTTTCCGCATGCAGTTTTCCTCGGTGTAGCTACCGAATACCTACTCGGTTACGAGGTGGTCTTGTCGGCCAACCTTGAGTAAGGGGTCAAAAGTGCCATAATGTTTGATCCCACCGTTGGATCGCGCTTAAATTTTTACACGAGTTTCTGGATGCAGTTTTCCTCGGGGTAGCTACGGAATCGCTGCTACGTGACGAGAAGGTCTGGCCGGCGAACATTGTGTAAGGGGTCAAAAGCTCCGTAATGTTTGATCCCGCCGTTGGATCGCACTTAAATTTTTACACGAGTTTCCGCATGCGGTTTTCCTCGGGGTAGGTACGGAATAACTACTCGGTGACGAGGTGGTGCAGTAGGGAAACCTTGAGTAAGGGGTCAAAAGGGCCATAATGTTTGATCCCACCGTTGGATCGCGCTTAAATTTTTACACGAGTTTCCGAATGCAGTTTTCCTCGGGGTAGCTATGGAATAGCTGCTACGTGACGAGGAGGTCTAGCCGGCGAACCTTGATTCAGG
The DNA here is from genome assembly GCA_019202695.1 of Populus x sibirica. Classification (NCBI taxonomy): domain Eukaryota; kingdom Viridiplantae; phylum Streptophyta; class Magnoliopsida; order Malpighiales; family Salicaceae; genus Populus; species Populus x sibirica. Next base: position 34,064 of record JAGMVL010001501.1, read on the forward strand.
TGTCAAAAGCTCTGTAATGTTTGATCCCACCGTTCGATCGCGGTTATATTTTTACATGAGTTTCCGCATGCAGTTTTCCTCGGGGTAGGTACAGAATAACTACTCGGTGACGAGGTGGTCTGGTCGGCCAACCTTGAGTAAGGGTTCAAAAGTGCCATAATGTTTGAACCCATCGTGGGATCGCGGTCAATTTTTTACTCGAGTTTCCGCATGCAGTTTTCCTCGAGGTAGGTACAGAATAACTACTCGGTGACAAGGTGGTCCGGTCGGGAAACCTTGAGTAAGGGGTCAAAAGAGCCATAATGTTTGATCCCACCGTTGGATGACGCTCAATTTTTTACACGAGTTTTCACATGCGGTTTTCCTCGGGGTAGGTACGGAATAACTACTCGGTGACGAGGTGGTCGGTCGGTAAACCTTGAGTAAGGGGTCAAAAGGGCCATAATGTTTGATCCCACCGTTGGATCGCGCTTAAATTTTTACACGAGTTTCCGAATGCGGTTTTCCTCGGGGTAGCTATGGAATCGCCGCTACGTGACGAGGAGGTCTCGGCCGGCGAACCTTGATTCGGGTGTCAAAAGCTCATAATGTTTGATCCCACCGTTCGATCGCGGTTAAATTTTTACATGAGTTTCCGCATGCGGTTTTCCTCGGGGTAGGTACGGAATACCTACTCGGTGACGAGGTGGTGCAGTCGGCCAACCTTGAGTAAGGGTTCAAAAGTGCCATAATGTTTGAACCCATCGTGGGATCGCGGTCAATTTTTTACTCGAGTTTCCGCATGCAGTTTTCCTCGAGGTAGGTACAGAATAACTACTCGGTGACGAGGTGGTCAGTCGGGAAACCTTGAGTAAGGGGTCAAAAGAGCCATAATGTTTGATCCCACCGTTGGATGACGCTCAATTTTTTACACGAGTTTCCGCATGCAGTTTTCCTCGGGGTAGGTACAGAATAACTACTCGGTGACGAGGTGGTCTGGTCGGTAAACCTTGAGAAAGGGGTCAAAAGTGCCATAATGTTTGATCCCACCGTTGGATCGCGCTTAAATTTTTACACGAGTTTTCGAATGCGGTTTTCCTCGGAGTAGCTATGGAATCGGCTGCTACGTGACGAGGAGGTCCGGCCGGCGAACCTTGATTCGGGTGTCAAAAGCTCGTAATGTTTGATCCCACCGTTCGATCGCGGTTAAATTTTCACACGAGTTTCCGCATGCGGTTTTCCTCGGGTAGGTACGGAATACCTACTCCGTGACGAGGTGGTGCAGTCGGCCAACCTTGAGTAAGGGGTCAAAAGTGCCATAATGTTTGATCCCATCGTGGGATCGCGGTCAATTTTTTACACGAGTTTCCGCATGCAGTTTTCCTCGGTGTAGCTACCGAATACCTACTCGGTTACGAGGTGGTCTTGTCGGCCAACCTTGAGTAAGGGGTCAAAAGTGCCATAATGTTTAATCCCACCGTTCGATCGCGGTTATATTTTTACTCGAGTTTCCGCATGCAGTTTTCCTCGAGGTAGGTACAGAATAACTACTCGGTGACGAGGTGGTGCAGTCGGGAAACCTTGAGTAAGGGGTCAAAAGAGCCATAATGTTTGATCCCACCGTTGGATGACGCTCAAATTTTTACACGAGTTTCCGCGATGAATTTTCCTCGGTGTAGCTCTTGGAATAACTAGTCGGTGACGAGGTGGTGCAGTCGGCCAACCTTGAGTAAGGGGTCAAAAGGGCCATAATATTTGATCCCACCGTTGGATCGCGCTTAAATTTTTACACGAGTTTTCGCATGCAGTTTTCCTCGGGGTAGGTACAGAATAACTACTCGGTGACGAGGTGGTGCAGTCGGTAAACCTTGAGTAAGGGGTCAAAAGGGCCATAATGTTTGATCCCACCGTTGGATCGCGCTTAAATTTTTACACGAGTTTCCGAATGCAGTTTTCCTCGGGGTAGCTATGGAATAGCTGCTACGTGACGAGGAGGTCTAGCCGGCGAACCTTGTGTATTGGGTGTCAAAAGCTCCGTAATGTTTGATCCCACCGTTCGATCGCGGTTATATTTTTACATGAGTTTCCGCATGCAGTTTTCCTCGGGGTAGGTACAGAATAACTACTCGGTGACGAGGTGGTCTGGTCGGCCAACCTTGAGTAAGGGTTCAAAAGTGCCATAATGTTTGAACCCATCGTTGGATCGCGGTCAATTTTTTACTCGAGTTTCCGCATGCGGTTTTCCTCGAGGTAGGTACGGAATAACTACTCGGTGACAAGGTGGTCCGGTCGGGAAACCTTGAGTAAGGGGTCAAAAGAGCCATAATGTTTGATCCCACCGTTGGATCGCGGTCAATTTTTTACACGAGTTTTCATGCGGTTTTCCTCGGGGTAGGTACGGAATAACTACTCGGTGACGAGGTGGTCCGGGTCGGTAAACCTTGAGTAAGGGGTCAAAAGGGCCATAATGTTTGATCCCACCGTTGGATCGCGCTTAAATTTTTACACGAGTTTCCGGATGCAGTTTTCCTCGGGGTAGCTACAGAATCGCTGCTACGTGACGAGGAGGTCTGGCCGGCGAACCTTGTGTAAGGGGTCAAAAGCTCCGTAATGTTTGATCCCATTGTTGGATCGCGGTCAATTTTTTACACGAGTTTTCGCATGCAGTTTTCCTCGGGGTAGGTACAGAATAACTACTCGGTGACGAGGTGGTGCAGTCGGTAAACCTTGAGTAAGGGGTCAAAAGGGCCATAATGTTTGATCCCACCGTTGGATCGCGCTTAAATTTTTACACGAGTTTCCGAATGCGGTTTTCCTCGGGGTAGCTACGGAATCGGCTGCTACGTGACGAGGAGGTCTGGCCGCGAACCTTGATTCGGGTGTCAAAAGCTGCCGTAATGTTTGATCCCACCGTTCGATCGCGGTTAAATTTTTACACGAGTTTCCGCATGCAGTTTTCCTCGGGGTAGGTACAGAATACCTACTCGGTAACGAGGTGGTCTGGTCGCCAACCTTGAGTATGAGGTCAAAAGGGCAATAATATTTGATCCCACCTTTGGATCGCGGTCAATTTCTTACACGAGTTTTCGCATGCAGTTTTCCTCGGGGTAGGTACAGAATAACTACTCGGTGACGAGGTGGTCTGGTCGGTAAACCTTGAGTAAGGGGTCAAAAGGGCCATAATGTTTGATCCCATCGTCGGATGGCGCTCAAATTTTTACACGAGTTTCCGGATGCAGTTTTTCACGGGGTAGCTACGGAATCGCGCTACGTGACGAGGAGGTCGGTCGGCGAACCTTGTGTAAGGGGTCAAAAGGGCCGTAATGTTTGATCCCATTGTTGGATCGCGGTCAATTTTTTACACGAGTTTCCGCATGCAGTTTTCCTCGGTGTAGCTACCGAATACCTACTCGGTTACGAGGTGGTCTTGTCGGCCAACCTTGAGTAAGGGGTCAAAAGTGCCATAATGTTTGATCCCACCGTTGGATCGCGCTTAAATTTTTACACGAGTTTCCGGATGCGGTTTTCCTCGGGGTAGCTATGGAATCGGCGCTACGTGACGAGAAGGTCTGGCCGGCGAACATTGTGTAAGGGGTCAAAAGCTCCGTAATGTTTGATCCCAGCGTTGGATCGCACTTAAATTTTTACACGAGTTTCTGCATGCAGTTTTCCTCGGGGTAGGTACAGAATAACTACTCGGTGACGAGGTGGTGCGGTAGGGAAACCTTGAGTAAGGGGTCAAAAGGGCCATAATGTTTGATCCCACCGTTGGATCGCGCTTAAATTTTTACACGAGTTTCCAAATGCAGTTTTCCTCGGGGTAGCTATGGAATAGCTGCTACGTGACGAGGAGGTCTGGCGGCGAACCTTGATTCGGGTGTCAAAAGCTCGTAATGTTTGATCCCACCGTTCGATCGCGGTTATATTTTTACATGAGTTTCCGCATGCAGTTTTCCTCGGGGTAGGTACAGAATAACTACTCGGTGACGAGGTGGTCTCGGTCGGCCAACCTTGAGTAAGGGTTCAAAAGTGCCATAATGTTTGAACCCATCGTGGGATCGCGGTCAATTTTTTACTCGAGTTTCCGCATGCAGTTTTCCTCGAGGTAGCTACGGAATAACTACTCGGTGACAAGGTGGTCCGGTCGGAAACCATGAGTAAGGGGTCAAAAGAGCCATAATGTTTGATCCCACCGTTGGATGACGCTCAATTTTTTACACGAGTTTTCACATGCAGTTTTCCTCGGGGTAGGTACAGAATAACTACTCGGTGACGAGGTGGTCAGTCGGTAAACCTTGAGTAAGGGGTCAAAAGGGCCATAATGTTTGATCCCACCGTTGGATCGCGCTTAAATTTTTACACGAGTTTCCAAATGCAGTTTTCCTCGGGGTAGCTATGGAATAGCTGCTACGTGACGAGGAGGTCTAGCCGGCGAACCTTGATTCAGGTGTCAAAAGCTCTGTAATGTTTGATCCCACCGTTGGATCGCGGTTATATTTTTACACGAGTTTCCGCATGCGGTTTTCCTCGGGGTAGGTACGGAATAACTACTCGGTGACGAGGTGGTCTGCAGTCGGCCAACCTTGAGTAAGGGTCAAAAGTGCCATAATGTTTGAACCCATCGTTGGATCGCGGTCAATTTTTTACACGAGTTTCCGCATGCGGTTTTCCTCGGGGTAGGTACGGAATAACTACTCGGTGACGAGGTGGTCCGGTCGGGAAACCTTGAGTAAGGGGTCAAAAGAGCCATAATGTTTGATCCCACCGTTGGATGACGCGGTCAATTTTTTACACGAGTTTCCGCATGCGGTTTTCCTCGGGGTAGGTACGGAATAACTACTCGGTGACGAGGGTGGTCAGTCGGGAAACCTTGAGTAAGGGGTCAAAAGGGCCATAATGTTTGATCCCACCGTTGGATCGCGCTTAAATTTTTACACGAGTTTCCAAATGCGGTTTTCCTCGGGGTAGCTATGGAATAGCGCTGCTACGTGACGAGGAGGTCTAGCCGGCGAACCTTGATTCGGGTGTCAAAAGCTCGTAATGTTTGATCCCACCGTTCGATCGCGGTTATATTTTTACATGAGTTTCCGCATGCGGTTTTCCTCGGGGTAGGTACGGAATAACTACTCGGTGACGAGGTGGTGCTAGTCGGCCAACCTTGAGTAAGGGTTCAAAAGTGCCATAATGTTTGAACCCATCGTGGGATCGCGGTCAATTTTTTACTCGAGTTTCCGCATGCAGTTTTCCTCGAGGTAGGTACAGAATAACTACTCGGTGACGAGGTGGTGCGGTCGGGAAACCTTGAGTAAGGGGTCAAAAGAGCCATAATGTTTGATCCCACCGTTGGATGACGCTCAATTTTTTACACGAGTTTTCGCATGCAGTTTTCCTCGGGGTAGGTACAGAATAACTACTCGGTGACGAGGTGGTCAGTCGGTAAACCTTGAGTAAGGGGTCAAAAGGGCCATAATGTTTGATCCCACCGTTGGATCGCGCTTAAATTTTTACACGAGTTTTCGAATGCGGTTTTCCTCGGAGTAGCTATGGAATCGCCTCTCTACGTGACGAGGAGGTACGGTCGGCGAACCTTGATTCGGGTGTCAAAAGCTGCCGTAATGTTTGATCCCACCGTTCGATCGCGGTTAAATTTTCACACGAGTTTCCGCATGCAGTTTTCCTCGGGTAGGTACAGAATACCTACTCCGTGACGAGGTGGTCTGGTCGGCCAACCTTGAGTAAGGGGTCAAAAGTGCCATAATGTTTGATCCCATCGTGGGATCGCGGTCAATTTTTTACACGAGTTTCCGCATGCAGTTTTCCTCGGTGTAGCTACCGAATACCTACTCGGTTACGAGGTGGTCTTGTCGGCCAACCTTGAGTAAGGGGTCAAAAGTGCCATAATGTTTAATCCCACCGTTCGATCGCGGTTATATTTTTACTCGAGTTTCCGCATGCGTTTTCCTCGAGGTAGGTACCGAATAACTACTCGGTGACGAGGTGGTCCGTCGGGAAACCTTGAGTAAGGGGTCAAAAGAGGCCATAATGTTTGATCCCACCGTTGGATGACGCTCAAATTTTTACACGAGTTTCCGCGATGAATTTTCCTCGGTGTAGCTACTGAATAACTAGTCGGTGACGAGGTGGTCTGGTCGGCCAACCTTGAGTAAGGGGTCAAAAGGGCCATAATATTTGATCCCACCGTTGGATCGCGCTTAAATTTTTACACGAGTTTTCGCATGCAGTTTTCCTCGGGGTAGGTACAGAATAACTACTCGGTGACGAGGTGGTCTGGTCGGTAAACCTTGAGTAAGGGGTCAAAAGGGCCATAATGTTTGATCCCACCGTTGGATCGCGCTTAAATTTTTACACGAGTTTCCGAATGCGGTTTTCCTCGGGGTAGCTATGGAATATTGCTACGTGACGAGGAGGTCTAGCCGGCGAACCTTGATTCGGGTGTCAAAAGCTCCGTAATGTTTGATCCCACCGTTCGATCGCGGTTATATTTTTACATGAGTTTCCGCATGCGGTTTTCCTCGGGGTAGGTACGGAATAACTACTCGGTGACGAGGTGGTCAGTCGGCCAACCTTGAGTAAGGGTTCAAAAGTGCCATAATGTTTGAACCCATCGTGGGATCGCGGTCAATTTTTTACTCGAGTTTCCGCATGCAGTTTTCCTCGAGGTAGGTACAGAATAACTACTCGGTGACAAGGTGGTCTGGTCGGGAAACCTTGAGTAAGGGGTCAAAAGAGCCATAATGTTTGATCCCACCGTTGGATGACGCTCAATTTTTTACACGAGTTTTCACATGCAGTTTTCCTCGGGGTAGGTACAGAATAACTACTCGGTGACGAGGTGGTCTGGTCGGTAAACCTTGAGTAAGGGGTCAAAAGGGCCATAATGTTTGATCCCACCGTTGGATCGCGCTTAAATTTTTACACGAGTTTCCGAATGCAGTTTTCCTCGGGGTAGCTATGGAATCGCTGCTACGTGACGAGGAGGTCTGGCCGGCGAACCTTGATTCAGGTGTCAAAAGCTCTGTAATGTTTGATCCCACCGTTCGATCGCGGTTAAATTTTTACACGAGTTTTCGCATGCAGTTTTCCTCGGGGTAGGTACAGAATACCTACTCGGTGACGAGGTGGTCTGGTCGGCCAACCTTGAGTAAGGGGTTCAAAAGTGCCATAATGTTTGAACCCATCGTGGGATCGCGGTCAATTTTTTACTCGAGTTTCCGCATGCAGTTTTCCTCGAGGTAGGTACAGAATAACTACTCGGTGACGAGGTGGTCTGGTCGGGAAACCTTGAGTAAGGGGTCAAAAGAGCCATAATGTTTGATCCCACCGTTGGATGACGCTCAATTTTTTACACGAGTTTCCGCATGCAGTTTTCCTCGGGGTAGGTACGGAATAACTACTCGGTGACGAGGTGGTGCAGTCGGTAAACCTTGAGTAAGGGGTCAAAAGGGCCATAATGTTTGATCCCACCGTTGGATCGCGCTTAAATTTTTACACGAGTTTTCGAATGCAGTTTTCCTCGGAGTAGCTATGGAATCGCTGCTACGTGACGAGGAGGTCTGGCCGGCGAACCTTGATTCGGGTGTCAAAAGCTCGTAATGTTTGATCCCACCGTTCGATCGCGGTTAAATTTTCACACGAGTTTCCGCATGCAGTTTTCCTCGGGTAGGTACAGAATACCTACTCCGTGACGAGGTGGTCTGGTCGGCCAACCTTGAGTAAGGGGTCAAAAGTGCCATAATGTTTGATCCCATCGTGGGATCGCGGTCAATTTTTTACACGAGTTTCCGCATGCAGTTTTCCTCGGTGTAGCTACCGAATACCTACTCGGTTACGTGAGGTGGTCTTGTCGGCCAACCTTGAGTAAGGGGTCAAAAGTGCCATAATGTTTGATCCCACCGTTCGATCGCGGTTATATTTTTACTCGAGTTTCCGCATGCGGTTTTCCTCGAGGTAGGTACGGAATAACTACTCGGTGACGAGGTGGTCAGTCGGGAAACCTTGAGTAAGGGGTCAAAAGAGCCATAATGTTTGATCCCACCGTTGGATGACGCTCAAATTTTTACACGAGTTTCCGCGATGAATTTTCCTCGGTGTAGCTACTGAATAACTAGTCGGTGACGAGGTGGTCTGGTCGGCCAACCTTGAGTAAGGGGTCAAAAGGGCCATAATATTTGATCCCACCGTTGGATCGCGCTTAAATTTTTACACGAGTTTTCGCATGCAGTTTTCCTCGGGGTAGGTATAGAATAACTACTCGGTGACGAGGTGGTCTGGTCGGTAAACCTTGAGTAAGGGGTCAAAAGGGCCATAATGTTTGATCCCACCGTTGGATCGCGCTTAAATTTTTACACGAGTTTCCGAATGCGGTTTTCCTCGGGGTAGCTATGGAATCGGCGCTACGTGACGAGGAGGTCTGGCCGGCGAACCTTGATTCGGGTGTCAAAAGCTCGTAATGTTTGATCCCACCGTTCGATCGCGGTTAAATTTTCACACGAGTTTCCGCATGCAGTTTTCCTCGGGTAGGTACAGAATACCTACTCCGTGACGAGGTGGTCTGGTCGGCCAACCTTGAGTAAGGGGTCAAAAGTGCCATAATGTTTGATCCCATCGTGGGATCGCGGTCAATTTTTTACACGAGTTTCCGCATGCAGTTTTCCTCGGTGTAGCTACCGAATACCTACTCGGTTACGAGGTGGTCTTGTCGGCCAACCTTGAGTAAGGGGTCAAAAGTGCCATAATGTTTAATCCCACCGTTCGATCGCGGTTATATTTTTACTCGAGTTTCCGCATGCAGTTTTCCTCGAGGTAGGTACAGAATAACTACTCGGTGACGAGGTGGTGCAGTCGGGAAACCTTGAGTAAGGGGTCAAAAGAGCCATAATGTTTGATCCCACCGTTGGATGACGCTCAAATTTTTACACGAGTTTCCGCGATGAATTTTCCTCGGTGTAGCTACTTTGAATAACTAGTCGGTGACGAGGTGGTGCAGTCGGCCAACCTTGAGTAAGGGGTCAAAAGGGCCATAATATTTGATCCCACCGTTGGATCGCGCTTAAATTTTTACGAGTTTTCGCATGCGGTTTTCCTCGGGGTAGGTACGGAATAACTACTCGGTGACGAGGTGGTCCGGTCGGTAAACCTTGAGTAAGGGGTCAAAAGGGCCATAATGTTTGATCCCACCGTTGGATGGCGCTTCAAATTTTTACACGAGTTTCCGGATGCGGTTTTCCTCGGGGTAGCTATGGAATCGCTGCTACGTGACGAGGAGGTCGGCGGCGAACCTTGTGTAAGGGGTCAAAAGCTCCGTAATGTTTGATCCCATTGTTGGATCGCGGTCAATTTTTTACACGAGTTTTCGCATGCAGTTTTCCTCGGGGTAGGTACAGAATAACTACTCGGTGACGAGGTGGTCAGTCGGTAAACCTTGAGTAAGGGGTCAAAAGGGCCATAATGTTTGATCCCACCGTTGGATCGCGCTTAAATTTTTACACGAGTTTCCAAATGCAGTTTTCCTCGGGGTAGCTATGGAATAGCTACTACGTGACGAGGAGGTCTAGCCGGCGAACCTTGATTCAGGTGTCAAAAGCTCTGTAATGTTTGATCCCACCGTTCGATCGCGGTTATATTTTTACACGAGTTTCCGCATGCGGTTTTCCTCGGGGTAGGTACGGAATAACTACTCGGTGTCGAGGTGGTGCGGTCGGGAAACCTTGAGTAAGGGGTCAAAAGGGCCATAATGTTTGATCCCATCGTCGGATGGCGCTCAAATTTTTACACGAGTTTCGGATGCGGTTTTTCACGGGGTAGCTACGGGAATCGGCTGCTACGTGACGAGGAGGTCTGCCGGCGAACCTTGTGTAAGGGGTCAAAAGCTCCGTAATGTTTGATCCCATTGTTGGATCGCGGTCAATTTTTTACACGAGTTTTCGCATGCAGTTTTCCTCGGGGTAGGTACAGAATAACTACTCGGTGACGAGGTGGTGCAGTCGGTAAACCTTGAGTAAGGGGTCAAAAGGGCCATAATGTTTGATCCCACCGTTGGATCGCGCTTAAATTTTTACACGAGTTTCCGAATGCGGTTTTCCTCGGGGTAGCTACGGAATCGGCTGCTACGTGACGAGGAGGTCGGCGGCGAACCTTGATTCGGGTGTCAAAAGCTCACGTAATGTTTGATCCCACCGTTCGATCGCGGTTAAATTTTTACACGAGTTTCCGCATGCGGTTTTCCTCGGGGTAGGTACGGAATACCTACTCGGTAACGAGGTGGTACGGTCGCCAACCTTGAGTATGAGGTCAAAAGGGCAATAATATTTGATCCCACCTTTGGATCGCGGTCAATTTCTTACACGAGTTTTCGCATGCAGTTTTCCTCGGGGTAGGTACAGAATAACTACTCGGTGACGAGGTGGTGCGGTCGGTAAACCTTGAGTAAGGGGTCAAAAGGGCCATAATGTTTGATCCCATCGTCGGATGGCGCTCAAATTTTTACACGAGTTTCCGGATGCGGTTTTTCACGGGGTAGCTACGGGAATCGGCGCTACGTGACGAGGAGGTCGGCGGCGAACCTTGTGTAAGGGGTCAAAAGCTTCGTAATGTTTGATCCCATTGTTGGATCGCGGTCAATTTTTTACACGAGTTTCCGCATGCGGTTTTCCTCGGTGTAGCTACGGAATACCTACTCGGTTACGAGGTGGTCTTGTCGGCCAACCTTGAGTAAGGGGTCAAAAGTGCCATAATGTTTGATCCCACCGTTGGATCGCGCTTAAATTTTTACACGAGTTTCGGATGCGGTTTTCCTCGGGGTAGCTACGGAATCGGCGCTACGTGACGAGAAGGTCCGGGCGGCGAACCTTGTGTAAGGGGTCAAAAGCTCCGTAATGTTTGATCCCAGCGTTGGATCGCACTTAAATTTTTACACGAGTTTCCGCATGCAGTTTTCCTCGGGGTAGGTACAGAATAAGTACTCGGTGACGAGGTGGTCTGGTAGGGAAACCTTGAGTAAGGGGTCAAAAGGGCCATAATGTTTGATCCCACCGTTGGATCGCGCTTAAATTTTTACACGAGTTTCCGAATGCGGTTTTCCTCGGGGTAGCTATGGAATAGCTCGGCTACGTGACGAGGAGGTCTAGTCGGCGAACCTTGATTCGGGTGTCAAAAGCTCGTAATGTTTGATCCCACCGTTCGATCGCGGTTATATTTTTACATGAGTTTCCGCATGCGGTTTTCCTCGGGGTAGGTACGGAATAACTACTCGGTGACGAGGTGGTGCAGTCGGCCAACCTTGAGTAAGGGTTCAAAAGTGCCATAATGTTTGAACCCATCGTGGGATCGCGGTCAATTTTTTACTCGAGTTTCCGCATGCAGTTTTCCTCGAGTTAGGTACGGAATAACTACTCGGTGACAAGGTGGTGCGTCGGGGAAACCTTGAGTAAGGGGTCAAAAGAGCCATAATGTTTGATCCCACCGTTGGATGACGCTCAATTTTTTACACGAGTTTTCGCATGCAGTTTTCCTCTAGGTAGGTACAGAATAACTACTCGGTGACGAGGTGGTCGGTCGGTAAACCTTGAGTAAGGGGTCAAAAGGGCCATAATGTTTGATCCCACCGTTGGATCGCGCTTAAATTTTTACACGAGTTTCCGAATGCAGTTTTCCTCGGGTTAGCTATGGAATCGGTTGCTACGTGACGAGGAGGTCCGGCGGCGAACCTTGATTCGGGTGTCAAAAGCTACGTAATGTTTGATCCCACCGTTCGATCGCGGTTAAATTTTTACACGAGTTTTCGCATGCAGTTTTCCTCGGGGTAGGTACAGAATACCTACTCGGTAACGAGGTGGTCTGGTCGGCCAACCTTGAGTAAGGGTTCAAAAGTGCCATAATGTTTGAACCCATCGTGGGATCGCGGTCAATTTTTTACTCGAGTTTCCGCATGCAGTTTTCCTCGAGGTAGGTACAGAATAACTACTCGGTGACGAGGTGGTCTGGTCGGGAAACCTTGAGTAAGGGGTCAAAAGAGCCATAATGTTTGATCCCACCGTTGGATGACGCTCAATTTTTTACACGAGTTTCCGCATGCAGTTTTCCTCGGGGTAGGTACAGAATAACTACTCGGTGACGAGGTGGTGCAGTCGGTAAACCTTGAGTAAGGGGTCAAAAGAGCCATAATGTTTGATCCCACCGTTGGATGACGCTCAAATTTTTACACGAGTTTCCACGATGAATTTTCCTCGGTGTAGCTACTGAATAACTAGTCGGTGACGAGGTGGTCTCGTCGGCCAACCTTGAGTAAGGGGTCAAAAGGGCCATAATATTTGATCCCACCGTTGGATCGCGCTTAAATTTTTACACGAGTTTTCGCATGCAGTTTTCCTCGGGGTAGGTGCGGAATAACTACTTGGTGACGAGGTGGTTCCAGTCGGGAAACCTTGAGTAAGGGGTCAAAAGGGCCATAAAGTTTTATCCCACCGTTGGATCGCGCTTAAATTTTAACACGAGTTTCCGAATGCAGTTTTCCTCGGGTTAGCTATGGAATCGCTGCTACGTGACGAGGAGGTCTGGCCGGCGAACCTTGATTCAGGTGTCAAAAGCTCTGTAATGTTTGATCCCACCGTTCGATCGCGGTTATATTTTTACACGAGCATGCAGTTTTCCTCGGGGTAGGTACAGAATAAGTACTCGGTGACGAGGTGGTCTGCTCGGGAAACCTTGAGTAAGGGGTCAAAAGAGCCATAATGTTTGATCCCACCGTCAGATGGCGCTCAAATTTTTACATGAGTTTCCGGATGCGGTTTTCCACGGGGTAGCTACGAATGCCTGCTACATGACGAGGAGGTCTGGCCGGCGAACCTTGTGTAAGGGGTCAAAAGCTCCGTAATGTTTGATCCCATTGTTGGATCGCGGTCAATTTTTTACACGAGTTTCCGCATGCAGTTTTCCTCGGTGTAGCTACCGAATACCTACTCGGTTACGAGGTGGTCTTGTCGGCCAACCTTGAGTAAGGGGTCAAAAGTGCCATAATGTTTGATCCCACCGTTGGATCGCGCTTAAATTTTTACACGAGTTTCCGGATGCGGTTTTCCTCGGGGTAGCTACGGAATCGCCGCTTTACGTGACGAGAAGGTCGGTCGGCGAACATTGTGTAAGGGGTCAAAAGCTCCGTAATGTTTGATCCCGGCGTTGGATCGCACTTAAATTTTTACACGAGTTTCCGCATGCGGTTTTCCTCGGGGTAGGTACGGAATAAGTACTCGGTGACGAGGTGGTGCGAGTAGGGAAACCTTGAGTAAGGGGTCAAAAGGGCCATAATGTTTGATCCCACCGTTGGATCGCGCTTAAATTTTTACACGAGTTTCCGAATGCAGTTTTCCTCGGGTTAGCTATGGAATCGGGGCTTACGTGACGAGGAGGTCGGCCGGCGAACCTTGATTCGGGTGTCAAAAGCTACGTAATGTTTGATCCCACCGTTCGATCGCGGTTATATTTTTACACGAGCATGCGGTTTTCCTCGGGGTAGGTACGGAATTACTACTCGGTGGAGGTGGTTCGGTCGGGAAACCTTGAGTAAGGGGTCAAAAGAGCCATAATGTTTGATCCCACCGTTGGATGACGCTCAAATTTTTACACGAGTTTCCGCGATGAATTTTCCTCGGTGTAGCTACGGAATAACTAGTCGGTGACGAGGTGGTGCGGTCGGCCAACCTTGAGTAAGGGGTCAAAAGGGCCATAATATTTGATCCCACCGTTGGATCGCGCTTAAATTTTTACACGAGTTTTCGCATGCGGTTTCCTCGGGATAGGTACGGAATAACTACTCGGTGACGAGGTGGTCCAGTCGGTAAACCTTGAGTAAGGGGTCAAAAGGGCCATAATGTTTGATCCCACCGTTGGATCGCGCTTAAATTTTTATACGAGTTTCCGAATGCGGTTTTCCTCGGAGTAGCTATGGAATCGCCGCTACGTGACGGAGAGTCCGACCGGCGAACATTGTGTATGGGGTCAAAAGCTCCGTAATGTTTGATCCCATCGTTGGATCGCGGTAAATATTCAACGAAGTTTCCGCATGCGGTTTTCCTCGGGGTAGGTACGGAATAACTACTCCGTGACGAGGGGGGTCGGCCGTCTGGGAAACCTTGAGTAAGGGGTCAAAAGGGCCATAAAGTTTTATCCCACCGTTGGATCGCGCTTAAATTTTAACACGAG
>JAGMVL010001460.1:0-47118 GCA_019202695.1 Populus x sibirica
AACCTTGAGTAATGGATCAAAAGGGCCATAATGTTTGATCCCACCATTGGATCGCGCTCTGAAATTTTTACGCGAGTTTCCGCATGGGGTTTTCCTCGGTGTAGCTATGGAATAACTACTCGGTGACGAGGTGGTATAGTCGGAAACCTTGAGTAATGGGTCAAAGGTGCCATAATGTTTGAACCCACAGTTGGATCGCGCTTAGAATTTTACAGAGTTTCGCATGCGGTTTCTCCTGGTGTAGCTACGGAATAACTACTCGGGGACGAGGTGGTGCAGTCGGGAAACCTTGTGAGTAAGGGGTCCAAAAGAGCCATAATGTTTGATCCCACTTAGTTGGATCGCGCTTAAATTTTTACGAGTTTCGCATGCGGTTTTCCTCGGGGTGCTTCTAGAGTACCTACTCGGGGACGAGGTGGGCGATATGTCGGGAAACCTTGAGTAATGGGTCAAAAGGAGCCATAATGTTTTGATCCTGTTGGATCGCGCTTAAATTTTTACGAGTTTCGCGTGCGGTTTTCCTCGGTGTAGCTACGAATAACTACTCGGGGACGGGTGATATGGTCGAAACACTTGGTAAGGGGGTCAAAAGAGCCATAATGTTTGATCCCATCGTTGGATCCGCGCTTAAATTTTTGCCGGGTTTCGCATGCAGTTTTCCTCGGGGTAGCTACGGAATAACTACTCAGGGCGACGAGGTGATCGAGTGGGGGAAACCTTGTGTAAGGGGGTCAAAGAGCCATAATGTTTGATCCACCGTTGGATCGCGCTTCAATTTTACACGAGTTTCCGTAGGGTTTTCCTCGATGTAGCTTCTGAGAATAACTACCGGTGACGAGGTGGTGTGGTCGGGAAACCTTGAGTAAGGGGTCAAAGGGCCATAATGTTTGATCCACGGTTGGATCGCGCTTAATTTTTTACGAGTTTCATGCGATTTTCCTCGGGGTAGCTCGCAAGATAACTACTCGGGGACGAGGTGGTCAATGAAATAAAAAGGGAATTGTTTGCGAAGTCGGGAAACCTTGTAAAGGGTCAAAAGAGCCATAATGTTTGATCCCATAGTAGGATAGCGCTTAATTTTTTACGAGTTTCGCCTAGAGTTTTCCTCGATGTAGCTACGGAATACCCTTTCGGTGACGAGGTGGGCCATCGCCAACCTTGAGTAATGGGTCAAGGGCCATAATGTTTGATCCCACCGTTGGATCGCGCTTAAATTTTTACGAGTTTACGCATGCGGTTTTCTCGGTGTAGCTATAGAATAACTACTCGGGGACGAGGTGGTGCGGTCGGGAAACCTTGAGTAAGGGGTCAAAAGTGCCATAATGTTTGATCCCACGGTTGGATCGCGCTTAAATTTTTACGAGTTCGCATGCCAGTTTTCCTCGGGGTAGCTACAGAATAACTACTCGGGGACGAGGTGATCGTGGTCGGGAAACCTTGTGTAAGGGGTCAAAAGAGCCATAATGTTTGATCCCATCGTTGGATCGAGGTCAATTTTCACGGGTTTCCGCATGCGTTTTCCTCGATGTAGCTATAGAATACTACTCGATGACGAGGTGGGTAGTCGGGAAACCTTGAGTAAGGGGTCAAAAGGGCCATAATGTTTGATCCCGTTGGATCGCGCTTAAATTTTTACACGAGTTTCCGCATGCGGTTTTCCTCGGTGTAGCTCTGGGAATAACTACTCGGGGACGAGGTGGTCGGTCGGGAAACCTTGTGTAAGGGTCAAAAGAGCCATAATGTTTGATCCCATCGTTGGATCGCGCTTAAATTTTTACACGAGTTTCGCATCGCGGTTTTCCTCGGGGTAGCTAGAATAACTACTCGGGGACGGAGGTGGTGCAGTCGGAAACCTTGTGTAAGGGGTCAGAAGAGCCATAATGTTTGATCCGTTGGATCGCGCTTAAATTTTACGAGTTTTCGCATAGAGTTTTCCTCGATGTAGCTATGGAATACCTACTCGGGGACGAGGTGGTCGGGTCGGCAACCTTGAGTAATGGGTCAAAAGAGCCATAATGTTTGATCCCACCGTTGGATCGCGCTTAAATTTTTACACGAGTTTCCGCATGCGGTTTTCCTCGGTGTAGCTACAGGAGAATAACTACTCGGGACGAGGTGGTACGGTCGGGGAAACCTTGAGTAAGGGGTCGAAAAGAGCCATAATGTTTGATCCCACTGGATTGGATCGCTTAAATTTATTTTCGAGTTTCCGCGTACGAGTTTTTCCTCGGTGTAGCTACGGAATAACTACTCGGGGACGAGGTGGTGTAGTCGGGAAACCTTGAGTAAGGGGTCAAAGGGCCATAATGTTTGATCCTGATTGGATCGCGCTTAAATTTTTACAGGAGTTTCCGCATGCGGTTTTCCTCGGGGTAGCTACGGAATAACTACTCGGGGACGAGGTGATCTGGTCGGGAAACCTTGTGTAAGGGAGTCGAAAAGAGCCATAATGTTTGATCCCATCGTGGGATCGCGGTCAATTTTTTACACGAGTTTCCGCATGCGGTTTTCCTCGGGGTTAGCTACAGGAATAACTACTCGGGACGAGGTGATCCAGTCGGGAAACCTTGTGTAAGGGGTCAAAAGAGCCATAATGTTTGATCCCATCGTGGGATCGCGGTCAATGTTTTACACGAGTTTCCGCATGCAGTTTTCCTCGGTGTAGCTACGGAATAACTACTCGGTGACGAGGTGGTGCGGTCGGGAAACCTTGAGTAAGGGGTCAAAAGTGCCATAATGTTTGATCCCACGGTTGGATCGCGCTTAAATTTTTACAGGGAGTTTCCGCATGCGGTTTTCCTCGGGGGTAGCTACGGAATAACTACTCGGGGACGAGGTGGTGCAGTCGGGAAACCTTGTGTAAGGGGTCAAAAGAGCCATAATGTTTGATCCCCGTTGGATCGCGCTTAAATTTTTACGAGTTTCCGCATAGAGTTTTCCTCGATGTGGCTATAGAATACCTACTCGGTGACGAGGTGGTTACAGTCGGCCAACCTTGAGTAATGGGTCAAAAGGGCCATAATGTTTGATCCCACGATTGGATCGCGCTTAAATTTTTACACGAGTTTCCGCTGCGGTTTTCCTCGGTGTAGCTACGGAATAACTACTCGGGGACGAGGTGTTAGTCGGGAAACCTTGAGTAAGGGGTCAAAGGGCCATAATGTTTGATCCACAGTTGGATCGCGCTTAAATTTTGCACGAGTTTCGCATGCGGTTTTCCTCGGGGTAGCTACGGAATAACTACTCGGGGCGGGTGGTGCGGTCGGGAAACCTTGTGTAAGGGGTCAAAAGAGGCCATAATGTTTGATCCCATTTAGTTGGATCGCGTTAATTTTTACACGAGTTTCCCGATGCTGTTTTCCTGGGGATGTGCTAAACTACTCGGTGCACGAGGTGGGTGTCGAGCGGCCAACCTTGAGTAATGGGTCAAAAGGGCCATAATGTTTGATCCCATGGGTTGGATCGCGCTTAAATTTTTACGAGTTTCGCATGCGGTTTTCCTCGGTGTGGCTCTACGGAATAACTACTCGGGGACGAGGTGGTGCAGTCGGGGAAACCTTGAGTAAGGGGTCAAAAGAGCCATAATGTTTGAACCCACCGTTGGATCGCGCTTAAATTTTTACGAGTTTCCATGCGGTTTTCCTCGGGGTAGCTACGGAATAACTACTCGGGGGCGAGGTGAGTGCAGTCGGGAAACCTTGTGTAAGGGGTCAAAAGAGCCATAATGTTTGATCCCACTTCGTTGGATCGCGCAGTAAATTTTTTACACGAGTTTCCGCATAGAGTTTTCCTCGATGTAGCTATAGAATACCTACTCGGTGACGAGGTGGATTGTAGTCGGGCAACCTTGAGTAATGGGTCCAAAAGGGCCATAATGTTTGATCCCACAGTTGGATCGCGCTTAAATTTTTGCACGAGTTTCCGCATGCGGTTTTCCTCGGTGTAGCTACGGAATAACTACTCGGGGACGAGGTGATGCAGTCGGAAACCTTGAGTAAGGGGTCAAAAGAGCCATAATGTTTGAGTCATCGTTGGATCGCGCTCGAAATTTTTACACGAGTTTCGCATAGAGTTTTCCTCGATGTAGCTACGGAATACCTACTCGTTGGACGAGGTGGGATCGGGCAACCTTGAGTAATGGGTCAAAAGGGCCATAATGTTTGATCCCCGTTGGATCGCGCTTCAATTTTTACACGAGTTTCCGCATGCGGTTTTCCTCGGTGTAGCTACGGAATAACTACTCGGGGACGAGGTGATATGCAGTCGGGAAACCTTGAGTAAGGGGTCAAAAGTGCCATAATGTTTGATCCCACGGTTGGATCGCGCTTAAATTTTTACGAGTTTCCGCATGCAGGTTTTCCTCGGGGTAGCTACGGAATAACTACTCGGGGACGAGGTGGTGCGAGTCGGGAAACCTTGTGTAAGGGGTCAAAAGAGCCATAATGTTTGATCCCACCGTTGGATCGCGCATAAATTTTTACACGAGTTTCCGCATAGAGTTTTCCTCGATGTAGCTACAGAATACCTACTCGGTGACGAGGTGGGCAGTCGGCCAACCTTGAGTAATGGGTCAAAAGGGCCATAATGTTTGATCCCACTTAGTTGGATCGCGCTTAAATTTTTACACGAGTTTCGCATGCGAGTTTTCCTCGGTGTAGCTATAGAATAACTACTCGGGGACGAGGTGGTCAAGTCGGGAAACCTTGAGTAAGGGGTCAAAAGGGCCATAATGTTTGATCCCACCGTTGGATCGCGCTTAAATTTTTACACGAGTTTCGCATGCGGTTTTCCTCGGGGTAGCTCTGAGAATAACTACTCGGGGACGAGGTGGTACGGTCGGGAAACCTTGTGTAAGGGGTCAAAAGAGCCATAATGTTTGATCCCATCGTTGGATCGCGCTTAAATTTTTACACGAGTTTCGCATGGGTTTTCCTCGAGGTAGCTACGGAATAACTACTCGGGGACGAGGTGATGGAGTCGGGAAACCTTGTGTAAGGGGTCAAAAGAGCCATAATGTTTGATCCCCGTTGGATCGCTTAAATTTTTACACGAGTTTCGCATGCGGTTTTCCTCGGTGTAGCTACGGAATAACTACTCGGGGACGAGGTGGTGGTCGGGGAAACCTTGAGTAATGGGTCAAAAGGGCCATAATGTTTGATCCCACCGTTGGATCGCGCTTAAATTTTTACACGAGTTTCCGCATGCGGTTTTCCTCGGTGTAGCTACGGAATAACTACTCGGGGACGAGGTGGTCCGTCGGGGAAACCTTGAGTAAGGGGTCAAAAGAGCCATAATGTTTGATCCCACCATTGGATCGCGCTTAAATTTTTACGGAGTTTCGCATGCGGTTTTCCTCGGGGTAGCTACTGGGAATAACTACTCGGGGACGAGGTGATATGGTCGGGAAACCTTGTGTAAGGGGTCAAAAGAGCCATAATGTTTGATCCCATCGTGGATCGCGGTCAAATTTTTACACGAGTTTCCGCATGCGGTTTTCCTCGGGGTAGCTACGAGAATAACTACTCGGGGACGAGGTGATCGAGTCGGGAAACCTTGTGTAAGGGGTCAAAAGAGCCATAATGTTTGATCCCATCGTGGGATCGCGGTCAATTTTTTACACGAGTTTCGGCATGCGGTTTTCCTCGGTGTAGCTATGGAATAACTACTCGGTGACGAGGTGGTCGGTCGGGAAACCTTGAGTAAGGGGTCAAAAGTGCCATAATGTTTGATCCCACGGTTGGATCGCGCTTAAATTTTTTTACGAGTTTCCGCATGCGGTTTTCCTCGGGGTAGCTACGGAATAACTACTCGGGGACGAGGTGGTGGAGTCGGGAAACCTTGTGTAAGGGGTCAAAAGAGCCATAATGTTTGATCCCATCGTTGGATCGCGCTTAAATTTTTACACGAGTTTCCGCATAGAGTTTTCCTCGATGTAGCTACGGAATACCTACTCGGTGACGAGGTGGTCAGTCGGCCAACCTTGAGTAATGGATCAAAAGGGCCATAATGTTTGATCCCACCAGTTGGATCGCGCTTAAATTTTTACACGAGTTTCCGCATGCGGTTTTCCTCGGTGTAGCTCTAGAATAACTACTCAGGGGACGAGGTGATGCGGTCGGGGAAACCTTGAGTAAGGGGTCAAAAGAGCCATAATGTTTGATCCCACGGTTGGATCGCGCTTAAATTTTTACACGAGTTTCGCATGCGGTTTTCCTCGGGGTAGCTCTGGAATAACTACTCGGGGACGAGGTGATACGGTCGGAAACCTTGTGTAAGGGGTCAAAAGAGCCATAATGTTTGATCCCATCGTTGGATCGCGGTCAATTTTTACACGAGTTTCGCATGCGGTTTTCCTCGGTGTAGCTCCGGAATAACTACTCGGTGACGAGGTGATGCAGTCGGGAAACCTTGAGTAAGGGGTCAAAAGTGCCATAATGTTTGATCCCACTCGTTGGATCGCGTTAAATTTTTACAGGAGTTTCGCATGCGGTTTTCCTCGGGGTAGCTACGGAATAACTACTCGGGGACGAGGTGGTGCAGTCGGGAAACCTTGTGTAAGGGGTCAAAAGAGCCATAATGTTTGATCCCACGGTTGGATCGCGCTTAAATTTTTACACGAGTTTCCGCATGCGGTTTTCCTCGATGTAGCTACGAGAATACCTACTCGGTGACGAGGTGGTGCGAGTCGGGAAACCTTGAGTAATGGGTCAAAAGGGCCATAATGTTTGATCCCACGGTTGGATCGCGCTTAAATTTTTACACGAGTTTCGCATGCGGTTTTCCTCGGTGTAGCTCTGGGAATAACTACTCGGGGACGAGGTGATATGGTCGAGGGAAACCTTGAGTAAGGGTCAAAAGAGCCATAATGTTTGATCCCACCAGTTGGATCGCGCTTAAATTTTTACGAGTTTCGCATGCGGTTTTCCTCGGGGTAGCTCCGGAATAACTACTCGGGGACGAGGTGGTGCGAGTCGGGAAACCTTGTGTAAGGGGTCAAAAGAGCCATAATGTTTGATCCCACTGGTTGGATCGCGCTTAAATTTTTACACGGGTTTCGCATGCGGTTTTCCTCGGGGTAGCTACGGAATAACTACTCGGGGACGAGGTGATATGGTCGGGAAACCTTGTGTAAGGGGTCAAAAGAGCCATAATGTTTGATCCCACGGTTGGATCGCGCTTAAATTTTTTGCACGAGTTTCCGCATGCGGTTTTCCTCGGGGTAGCTCTGGGGAATAACTACTCGGGGACGAGGTGATGCGAGTCGGGAAACCTTGTGTAAGGGGTCAAAAGAGGCCATAATGTTTGATCCCATCGTTGGATCGCTTAAATTTTTACACGAGTTTCCGCATGCGGTTTTCCTCGGTGTAGCTAGAGAATAACTACTCGGTGACGAGGTGGTGCAGTCGGGAAACCTTGAGTAATGGGTCAAAGGTGCCATAATGTTTGATCCCACGGTTGGATCGCGCTTAAATTTTACACGGAGTTTCGCATGCGGTTTTCCTCGGGGTAGCTATGGAGAATAACTACTCGGGGACGAGGTGGTGCAGTCGGGAAACCTTGTGTAAGGGGTCAAAAGAGCCATAATGTTTGATCCCACAGTTGGATCGCGCTTAAATTTTTACTGAGTTTCCGCATAGGGTTTTCCTCGATGTGTAGCTACGGAATACCTACTCGGTGACGAGGTGGTGCGGTCGGGAAACCTTGAGTAATGGGTCAAAAGGGCCATAATGTTTGATCCCACCGTTGGATCGCGCTTAAATTTTTACGAGTTTCGCATGCGGTTTTCCTCGGGGTAGCTACGGGAATAACTACTCGGGGACGAGGTGATATGGTCGGGGAAACCTTGAGTAAGGGGTCAAAAGAGCCATAATGTTTGATCCCATCGGGTTGGATCGCGCTTAAATTTTTACACGAGTTTCCGCATGCGGTTTTCCTCGGGGTAGCTCTGGAATAACTACTCGGGGACGAGGTGGTGCAGTCGGGAAACCTTGTGTAAGGGGTCAAAAGAGCCATAATGTTTGATCCCATGGTTGGATCCGCTTAAATTTTTACACGAGTTTCCGCATGCGGTTTTCCTCGGTGTAGCTATAGAATAACTACTGGTCGGGACGAGGTGGTCAGTCGGGAAACCTTGAGTAAGGGGTCAAAAGTGCCATAATGTTTGATCCCACCGTTGGATCGCGCTTAAATTTTCACGAGTTTCCGCATGCGGTTTTCCTCGGTGTAGCTACGGAATAACTACTCGGGACGAGGTGGTCTGCAGTCGGGAAACCTTGAGTAAGGGGTCAAAAGGGCCATAATGTTTGATCCACCCGGTTGGATCGCGCTTAAATTTTTACACGAGTTTCGCATGCGGTTTTCCTCGGGGTAGCTACGGAATAACTACTCGGGGACGAGGTGGTGCTGGTCGGGAAACCTTGTGTAAGGGGTCAAAAGAGCCATAATGTTTGATCCCATCGTGGGATCGCGGTCAATTTTTTACGAGTTTCCGCATGCGGTTTTCCTCGGTGTAGCTACGGAATAACTACTCGGTGACGAGGTGTGGCAGTCGGGGAAACCTTGAGTAAGGGTCAAAAGTGCCATAATGTTTGATCCCACGTTGGATCGCGCTTAAATTTTTACGAGTTTCCGCATGCGGTTTTCCTCGGGGTAGCTACGGAATAACTACTCGGGGACGAGGTGATGCAGTCGGGAAACCTTGTGTAAGGGGTCAAAAGAGCCATAATGTTTGATCCCACGTTGGATCGCGCTTAAATTTTTACACGAGTTTCCGCATGCGGTTTTCCTCGATGTAGCTATGGAATACCTACTCGGGGACGAGGTGGTGCGTCGGCCAACCTTGAGTAATGGGTCAAAAGGGCCATAATGTTTGATCCCCACGTTGGATCGCGCTTAAATTTTTCCGGGTTTCGCATGAGGTTTTCCTCGGTGTAGCTACGGAATAACTACTCGGGGACGAGGTGGTGCGGTGGAAACCTTGTAGTAAGGGGTCAAAAGTGCCATAATGTTTGATCCCACGGTTGGATCGCGCTTAAATTTTTACCGAGTTTCGCATGCAGTTTTCCTCGGGGTAGCTACGGAATAACTACTCGGGGACGAGGTGGTGCGGTCGGGAAACCTTGTGTAAGGGGTCAAAAGAGCCATAATGTTTGATCCCACGGTTGGATCGCGCTTAAATTTTTACACGAGTTTCCGCATAGAGTTTTCCTCGATGTAGCTATAGAATACCTACTCGGTGACGAGGTGGGTGCAGTCGGCCAACCTTGAGTAATGGGTCAAAAGGGCCATAATGTTTGATCCCCTTAGTTGGATCGCGCTTAAATTTTTACACGAGTTTCCGCATGCGGTTTTCCTCGGTGTAGCTACGGGAATAACTACTCGGGGACGAGGTGGTGCAGTCGGGAAACCTTGAGTAAGGGGTCAAAAGTGCCATAATGTTTGATCCCACAGTTGGATCCGCTTAAATTTTTGCACGAGTTTCGCATGCGGTTTTCCTCGGGGTAGCTACGAGAATAACTACTCGGGGACGAGGTGGTGCAGTCGGGAAACCTTGTGTAAGGGGTCAAAAGAGCCATAATGTTTGATCCCACTCGTTGGATCGCGCTTAAATTTTTACACGAGTTTCGCATGCGGTTTTCCTCGGTGTAGCTATAGAATACCTACTCGGTGACGAGGTGGGCGAGTCGGAAACCTTGAGTAATGGGTCAAAAGGGCCATAATGTTTGATCCCACGTTGGATCGCGCTTAAATTTTTACACGAGTTTCGCATGCGGTTTTCCTCGGGGTAGCTACAGAATAACTACTCGGGGACGAGGTGGTGCGAGTCGGGAAACCTTGTGTAAGGGGTCAAAAGAGCCATAATGTTTGATCCCCAGTTGGATCGCGCGTTAAATTTTTACACGAGTTTCCGCATGCGGTTTTCCTCGGATGTAGCTATAGAATAACTACTCGGGTGACGAGGTGGTTCGGTCGGGGAAACCTTGAGTAAGGGGTCAAAAAGTGCCATAATGTTTGATCCCACCGTTGGATCGCTTAAATTTTTACACGGGTTTCGCATGCGGTTTTCCTCGGTGTAGCTACGGGAATAACTACTCGGGGACGAGGTGGTGCAGTCGGGAAACCTTGTGTAAGGGGTCAAAAGAGCCATAATGTTTGATCCCATCGTTGGATCGCGCTTAAATTTTTACACGAGTTTCCGCATGCGGTTTTCCTCGGTGTAGCTCTGGGAATAACTACTCGGGGACGAGGTGGTCTGGTCGGGAAACCTTGAGTAAGGGGTCAAAAGAGCCATAATGTTTGATCCCACGGTTGGATCGCGCTTAAATTTTTACACGAGTTTCCGCATGCGGTTTTCCTCGGGGTAGCTACGGAATAACTACTCGGGGACGAGGTGATGCAGTCGGGAAACCTTGTGTAAGGGGTCAAAAGAGCCATAATGTTTGATCCCATCGTTGGATCGCGCTTAAATTTTTACACGAGTTTTCGCATAGCGGTTTTCCTCGGTGTAGCTATAGAATACCTACTCGGTGACGAGGTGATGCAGTCGGCCAACCTTGAGTAATGGGTCAAAAGGGCCATAATGTTTGATCCCACCGTTGGATCCGCTTAAATTTTTACACGAGTTTCCGCATGCGGTTTTCCTCGGTGTAGCTACGGAATAACTACTCGGGGACGAGGTGGTGTGGTCGGGAAACCTTGTGTAAGGGGTCAAAAGAGCCATAATGTTTGATCCCACGGTTGGATCGCGCTTAAATTTTTACACGAGTTTTCGCATGCGGTTTTCCTCGGGGTAGCTACGGAATAACTACTCGGGGACGAGGTGATGCTGGTCGGGAAACCTTGTGTAAGGGGTCAAAAGAGCCATAATGTTTGATCCCATCGTTGGATCGCGCTTAAATTTTTACGAGTTTCCGCATGCGGTTTTCCTCGGGTGTAGCTACGGAATAACTACTCGGGGACGAGGTGATGAGTCGGGAAACCTTGAGTAAGGGGTCAAAAGTGCCATAATGTTTGATCCCACGGTTGGATCGCGCTTAAATTTTTACACGAGTTTCCGCATGCGGTTTTCCTCGGGGTAGCTACGAGAATAACTACTCGGGGACGAGGTGGTGCAGTCGGGAAACCTTGTGTAAGGGGTCAAAAGAGCCATAATGTTTGATCCCACGTTGGATCGCGCTTAAATTTTTACACGAGTTTCCGCATGCGGTTTTCCTCGGTGTAGCTATAGAATAACTACTCGGTGACGAGGTGGGTACGGTCGGGAAACCTTGAGTAAATGGGTCAAAAGGAGCCATAATGTTTGATCCCACCGTTGGATCGCGCTTAAATTTTTACACGAGTTTCGCAGGTTTTCCTCGGGTGTAGCTACGAATAACTACTCGGGGACGAGGTGGTTGAGTCGGGAAACCTTGAGTAAGGGGTCAAAAGAGCCATAATGTTTGATCCCACCGTTGGATCGCGCTTAAATTTTTACGAGTTTCCGCATAGGGTTTTCCTCGATGTAGCTATGGAATACCTACTCGGGGACGAGGTGGGTGGTCGGGAAACCTTGTGTAAGGGGTCAAAAGAGCCATAATGTTTGATCCCACCGTTGGATCGCGCTAAATAATTTTACACGAGTTTCCGCATGCGGTTTTCCTCGGTGTAGCTACGGAATAACTACTCGGGGACGAGGTGGTGCAGTCGGGAAACCTTGAGTAAGGGGTCAAAAGTGCCATAATGTTTGATCCCACGGTTGGATCGCGCTTAAATTTTTACACGGGTTTCGCATGCGGTTTTCCTCGGGGTAGCTACGGGAATAACTACTCGGGGACGAGGTGGTGCAGTCGGGAAACCTTGTGTAAGGGGTCAAAAGAGCCATAATGTTTGATCCCACCGTTGGATCGCGCTTAAATTTTTACACGAGTTTCCGCATAGAGTTTTCCTCGATGTAGCTATGGAATACCTACTCGGTGACGAGGTGGATGCAGTCGGCCAACCTTGAGTAATGGATCCAAAAGGGCCATAATGTTTGATCCCCCATTGGATCGCGCTTAAATTTTTACGAGTTTCGCATGCGGTTTTCCTCGGTGTAGCTACGGGAATAACTACTCGGGGACGAGGTGATATGGTCGGGAAACCTTGAGTAAGGGGTCAAAGGTGCCATAATGTTTGAACCCACGGTTGGATCGCGCTTAAATTTTTACGAGTTTCCGCATGCGGTTTTCCTCGGGGTAGCTACGGGAATAACTACTCGGGGACGAGGTGGTGCGAGTCGGGAAACCTTGTGTAAGGGGTCAAAAGAGCCATAATGTTTGATCCCCGTTGGATCGCGCTTAAATTTTTACACGAGTTTCCGCATGAGTTTTCCTCGGATGTAGCTATAGAATACCTACTCGGTGACGAGGTGGATACGGTCGGCCAACCTTGAGTAATGGGTCAAAGGGGCCATAATGTTTGATCCCATCGTTGGATCGCGCTTAAATTTTTACACGAGTTTCCGCATGCGGTTTTCCTCGGTGTAGCTACGGGAATAACTACTCGGGGACGAGGTGGTCGAGTCGGGAAACCTTGAGTAAGGGGTCAAAAGAGCCATAATGTTTGATCCCACCATTGGATCGCGCTTAAATTTTTACACGAGTTTCCGCATGCGGTTTTCCTCGGGGTAGCTACGGAATAACTACTCGGGGACGAGGTGATGCAGTCGGGAAACCTTGTGTAAGGGGTCAAAAGAGCCATAATGTTTGATCCCATCGTTGGATCGCGGTCAATTTTTACACGAGTTTCCGCATAGGGTTTTCCTCGGATGTAGCTATCGAATAACTACTCGGTGACGAGGTGGTGAGTCGGGAAACCTTGAGTAATGGGTCAAAGGTGCCATAATGTTTGATCCCATCGTTGGATCGCGCTTAAATTTTTACACGGTTTCCGCATGCGGTTTTCCTCGGTGTAGCTACGGAATAACTACTCGGGGACGAGGTGGTCTGGTCGGGAAACCTTGTGTAAGGGGTCAAAAGAGCCATAATGTTTGATCCCACCGTTGGATCGCGCTTAAATTTTTACACGAGTTTCCGCATAGAGTTTTCCTCGATGTAGCTATAGAATACCTACTCGGTGACGAGGTGGCTGGTCGGCCAACCTTGAGTAATGGGTCAAAAGGGCCATAATGTTTGATCCCACCGTTGGATGCGCGAATAATAAACGGTTTCGCATGCGGTTTTCCTCGGTGTAGCTATAACTGGTCGAGGTGTCAGTCGGGAAACCTTGAGTAAGGGGTCAAAAGTGCCATAATGTTTGATCCCACCGGTTGGATCGCGCTTAAATTTTTACACGAGTTTCCGCATGCGGTTTTCCTCGGGGTAGCTACGGAATAACTACTCGGGGACGAGGTGGTGCAGTCGGGAAACCTTGTGTAAGGGGTCAAAAGAGCCATAATGTTTGATCCCATCGTTGGATCGCGCTTAAATTTTTACACGAGTTTCGCATGAGGTTTTCCTCGATGTAGCTACGAATACCTACTCGGGGACGAGGTGGATGCGGTCGGAAACCTTGAGTAATGGGTCAAAAGAGCCATAATGTTTGATCCCATCGTTGGATCGCGCTTAAATTTTTACACGAGTTTCCGCATGCGGTTTTCCTCGGTGTAGCTACGGAATAACTACTCGGGGACGAGGTGGTGTGGTCGGGAAACCTTGAGTAAGGGGTCAAAAGTGCCATAATGTTTGATCCCACGGTTGGATCGCGCTTAAATTTTTACCGAGTTTCCGCATGCGGTTTTCCTCGGGGTAGCTACGGAATAACTACTCGGGGACGAGGTGGTGCAGTCGGGAAACCTTGTGTAAGGGGTCAAAAGAGCCATAATGTTTGATCCCAGTTGGATCGCGCTTAAATTTTTACACGAGTTTCCGCATAGAGTTTTCCTCGATGTAGCTACAGAATACCTACTCGGGGACGAGGTGGTCAGTCGGCCAACCTTGAGTAATGGGTCAAAAGGGCCATAATGTTTGATCCCATCGTTGGATCGCGCTTAAATTTTTACACGAGTTTCGCATGCGGTTTTCCTCGGTGTAGCTCACGAATAACTACTCGGGGACGAGGTGATACGGTCGGGAAACCTTGAGTAAGGGGTCAAAAGTGCCATAATGTTTGATCCCACGGTTGGATCGCGCTTAAATTTTTACACGAGTTTCCGCATGCGGTTTTCCTCGGGGTAGCTACTGAGAATAACTACTCGGGGACGAGGTGGTGCAGTCGGGAAACCTTGTGTAAGGGGTCAAAAGAGCCATAATGTTTGATCCCACCGTTGGATCGCGCTTAAATTTTTACACGAGTTTCCGCATAGAGTTTTCCTCGATGTAGCTATAGAATACCTACTCGGTGACGAGGTGGGTGGTCGGCCAACCTTGAGTAATGGGTCAAAAGGGCCATAATGTTTGATCCCACCGTTGGATCGCGCTTAAATTTTTACACGAGTTTCCGCATGCGGTTTTCCTCGGTGTAGCTATGGAATAACTACTCGGGGACGAGGTGGTGCAGTCGGGAAACCTTGAGTAAGGGGTCAAAGAGCCATAATGTTTGATCCCACCGTTGGATCGCGCTTAAATTTTTACACGAGTTTCCGCATGCGGTTTTCCTCGGGGTAGCTACTGGAATAACTACTCGGGGACGAGGTGATGCAGTCGGGAAACCTTGTGTAAGGGGTCAAAAGAGCCATAATGTTTGATCCCATCGTGGGATCGCGGTCAATTTTTACACGAGTTTCCGCATGCGGTTTTCCTCGGTGTAGCTATAGAATAACTACTCGGTGACGAGGTGGTGCAGTCGGGGCAACCTTGAGTAAGGGGTCAAAAGTGCCATAATGTTTGATCCCACGGTTGGATCGCGCTTAAATTTTTACACGAGTTTCCGCATGCGGTTTTCCTCGGGGTAGCTACGGGAATAACTACTCGGGGACGAGGTGGTGCAGTCGGGAAACCTTGTGTAAGGGGTCAAAAGAGCCATAATGTTTGATCCCATCGTTGGATCGCGCTTAAATTTTTACACGAGTTTCCGCATAGAGTTTTCCTCGATGTAGCTATAGAATACCTACTCGGTGACGAGGTGGGTAGTCGGCCAACCTTGAGTAATGGATCAAAAGGGCCATAATGTTTGATCCCACCATTGGATCGCGCTTAAATTTTTACACGAGTTTCCGCATGCAGTTTTCCTCGGTGTAGCTACAGAATAACTACTCGGGGACGAGGTGATATGGTCGGGAAACCTTGAGTAAGGGGTCAAAGGTGCCATAATGTTTGAACCCACAGTTGGATCGCGCTTAAATTTTTACCCGAGTTTCCGCATGCAGTTTTCCTCGGGGTAGCTACGGAATAACTACTCGGGGACGAGGTGGTGCAGTCGGGAAACCTTGTGTAAGGGGTCAAAAGAGCCATAATGTTTGATCCCACCGTTGGATCGCGCTTAAATTTTTACACGAGTTTCCGCATAGAGTTTTCCTCGATGTAGCTATAGAATACCTACTCGGTGACGAGGTGGGTGAGTCGGCCAACCTTGAGTAATGGATCAAAAGGGCCATAATGTTTGATCCCACCGTTGGATCGCGCTTAAATTTTTACACGAGTTTCCGCATGCGGTTTTCCTCGGTGTAGCTCTGGGAATAACTACTCGGTGACGAGGTGGTGCAGTCGGGAAACCTTGAGTAAGGGGTCAAAAGTGCCATAATGTTTGATCCCACCGTTGGATCGCGCTTAAATTTTTACCGAGTTTCCGCATGCGGTTTTCCTCGGGGTAGCTACGGAATAACTACTCGGGGACGAGGTGGTGCGGTCGGGAAACCTTGTGTAAGGGGTCAAAAGAGCCATAATGTTTGATCCCACGTTGGATCGCGCTTAAATTTTTACACGAGTTTCCGCATAGAGTTTTCCTCGGTGTAGCTATAGAATACCTACTCGGTGACGAGGTGGGCTGAGTCGGCCAACCTTGAGTAATGGGTCAAAAGGGCCATAATGTTTGATCCACCGGTTGGATCGCGCTTAAATTTTTACACGAGTTTCCGCATGCGGTTTTCCTCGGTGTAGCTATGAGAATAACTACTCGGGGACGAGGTGGTGCAGTCGGGAAACCTTGTGTAAGGGGTCAAAAGAGCCATAATGTTTGATCCCACCGTTGGATCGCGCTTAAATTTTTACACGAGTTTCCGCATAGAGTTTTCCTCGATGTAGCTATAGAATACCTACTCGGTGACGAGGTGGGTAGTCGGCCAACCTTGAGTAATGGATCAAAAGGGCCATAATGTTTGATCCCACCATTGGATCGCGCTTAAATTTTTACACGAGTTTCCGCATGCGGTTTTCCTCGGTGTAGCTACGGAATAACTACTCGGGGACGAGGTGATATGGTCGGGAAACCTTGAGTAAGGGGTCAAAAGGTGCCATAATGTTTGATCCCACGGTTGGATCGCGCTTAAATTTTTACCGAGTTTCCGCATGCGGTTTTCCTCGGGGTAGCTACGGAATAACTACTCGGGGACGAGGTGGTAGCGTCGGGAAACCTTGTGTAAGGGGTCAAAAGAGCCATAATGTTTGATCCCACGTTGGATCGCGCTTAAATTTTTACACGAGTTTCCGCATAGAGTTTTCCTCGATGTAGCTATAGAATACCTACTCGGTGACGAGGTGGGTAGTCGGCCAACCTTGAGTAATGGGTCAAAAGGGCCATAATGTTTGATCCCACAGTTGGATCGCGCTTAAATTTTTACACGAGTTTCCGCATGCAGTTTTCCTCGGGGTAGCTACGGAATAACTACTCGGGGACGAGGTGGATCTGGTCGGGAAACCTTGTGTAAGGGGTCAAAAGAGCCATAATGTTTGATCCCACCGTTGGATCGCGCTTAAATTTTTACACGAGTTTCGCATGCGGTTTTCCTCGGGGTAGCTATGGAATAACTACTCGGGGACGAGGTGATGCAGTCGGGAAACCTTGTGTAAGGGGTCAAAAGGGCCATAATGTTTGATCCCATCGTTGGATCGCGCTTAAATTTTTACACGAGTTTCCGCATGGGGTTTTCCTCGGTGTAGCTATAGAATAACTACTCGGTGACGAGGTGGTGGGAGTCGGGAAACCTTGTGTAATGGGTCAAAAGGGCCATAATGTTTGATCCCACCGTTGGATCGCGCTTAAATTTTTACACGAGTTTCCGCATGCGGTTTTCCTCGGTGTAGCTCTAGAATAACTACTCGGGGACGAGGTGTCTGAGTCGGGGAAACCTTGTGTAAGGGGTCAAAAGAGCCATAATGTTTGATCCCACCGTTGGATCGCGCTTAAATTTTTACACGAGTTTCCGCATGCGGTTTTCCTCGGGGTAGCTACGGAATAACTACTCGGGGACGAGGTGATGCAGTCGGGAAACCTTGTGTAAGGGGTCAAAAGAGCCATAATGTTTGATCCCATCGTGGGATCGCGGTCAATTTTTTACACGAGTTCCGCATGCGGTTTTCCTCGGGGTAGCTACGGAATAACTACTCGGGCACGAGGTGATGCAGTCGGGAAACCTTGTGTAAGGGGTCAAAAGAGCCATAATGTTTGATCCCATCGTTGGATCGCGGTCAATTTTTTACACGAGTTTCCGCATGCGGTTTTCCTCGGTGTAGCTCCACGAATAACTACTCGGTGACGAGGTGGTCAGTCGGGAAACCTTGAGTAAGGGGTCAAAAGTGCCATAATGTTTGATCCCACGGTTGGATCGCGCTTAAATTTTTACCGAGTTTCCGCATGCGGTTTTCCTCGGGGTAGCTACGGAATAACTACTCGGGGACGAGGTGGTGCAGTCGGGAAACCTTGTGTAAGGGGTCAAAAGAGCCATAATGTTTGATCCCACCGTTGGATCGCGCTTAAATTTTTACACGAGTTTCCGCATAGAGTTTTCCTCGATGTAGCTACGGAATACCTACTCGGTGACGAGGTGGGGTAGTCGGCCAACCTTGAGTAATGGATCAAAAGGGCCATAATGTTTGATCCCACCATTGGATCGCGCTTAAATTTTTACACGAGTTTCCGCATGCGGTTTTCCTCGGTGTAGCTACGGAATAACTACTCGGGGACGAGGTGATATGGTCGGGAAACCTTGAGTAAGGGGTCAAAAGTGCCATAATGTTTGATCCCACCGTTGGATCGCGCTTAAATTTTTACACGAGTTTCCGCATGCGGTTTTCCTCGGGGTAGCTACGGAATAACTACTCGGGGACGAGGTGGTGCAGTCGGGAAACCTTGTGTAAGGGGTCAAAAGAGCCATAATGTTTGATCCCAGAGTTGGATCGCGCTTAAATTTTTACACGAGTTTCCGCATAGAGTTTTCCTCGGGATGTAGCTATAGAATACCTACTCGGTGACGAGGTGGACAGTCGGCCAACCTTGAGTAATGGGTCAAAAGGGCCATAATGTTTGATCCCCAGTTGGATCGCGCTTAAATTTTTACGAGTTTCCGCATAGGGTTTTCCTCGGTGTAGCTACGGAATAACTACTCGGGGACGAGGTGGTGTGGTCGGGAAACCTTGAGTAAGGGGTCAAAAGAGCCATAATGTTTGATCCACGGTTGGATCGCGGTTTTACACGAGTTTCCGCATGCGGTTTTCCTCGGGGTATAGCTACGGAATAACTACTCGGGGACGAGGTGGTGCAGTCGGGAAACCTTGTGTAAGGGGTCAAAAGAGCCATAATGTTTGATCCCCAGTTGGATCGCGCTTAAATTTTTACACGAGTTTCCGCATGCGGTTTTCCTCGGGGTAGCTACGGGAATAACTACTCGGGCACGAGGTGATGCAGTCGGGAAACCTTGTGTAAGGGGTCAAAAGAGCCATAATGTTTGATCCCATCGTGGGATCGCGCTTAAATTTTTACACGAGTTTCGCATGCGGTTTTCCTCGGTGTAGCTATAGAATAACTACTCGGTGACGAGGTGGTGCGTCGGGAAACCTTGAGTAAGGGGTCAAAAGTGCCATAATGTTTGATCCCACGGTTGGATCGCGCTTAAATTTTTACCGAGTTTCCGCATGCGGTTTTCCTCGGGGTAGCTACGGAATAACTACTCGGGGACGAGGTGGTGCAGTCGGGAAACCTTGTGTAAGGGGTCAAAAGAGCCATAATGTTTGATCCCACCGTTGGATCGCGCTTAAATTTTTACACGAGTTTCCGCATAGAGTTTTCCTCGGTGTAGCTACGGAATACCTACTCGGTGACGAGGTGGGT
Organism: Populus x sibirica; assembly: GCA_019202695.1. Classification (NCBI taxonomy): domain Eukaryota; kingdom Viridiplantae; phylum Streptophyta; class Magnoliopsida; order Malpighiales; family Salicaceae; genus Populus; species Populus x sibirica. The sequence continues at coordinate 19,219 of JAGMVL010001460.1, forward strand.
AGTCGGCCAACCTTGAGTAATGGATCAAAAGGGCCATAATGTTTGATCCCACCATTGGATCGCGCTTAAATTTTTACACGAGTTTCCGCATGCGGTTTTCCTCGGTGTAGCTACGGAATAACTACTCGGGGACGAGGTGATATGGTAGTCGGGAAACCTTGAGTAAGGGGTCAAAAGTGCCATAATGTTTGATCCCACGGTTGGATCGCGCTTAAATTTTTACCCGAGTTTCCGCATGCATTTTTCCTCGGGGTAGCTACGGGAATAACTACTCGGGGACGAGGTGGTGCAGTCGGGAAACCTTGTGTAAGGGGCAAGAGAGCCATAATGTTTGATCCCACCGTTGGATCGCGCTTAAATTTTTATACGAGTTTCCGCATAGAGTTTTCCTCGATGTAGCTATAGAATACCTACTCGGTGACGAGGTGGGGGGTCGGCCAACCTTGAGTAATGGATCAAAAGGGCCATAATGTTTGATCCCACGTTGGATCGCGCTTAAATTTTTACACGAGTTTCCGCATGCGGTTTTCCTAGGTGTAACTACGGAATAACTACTCGGTGACGAGGTGGTGCAGTCGGGAAACCTTGAGTAAGGGGTCAAAGGTGCCATAATGTTTGAACCCACGGTTGGATCGCGCTTAAATTTTTACCCGAGTTTCGCATGCGGTTTTCCTCGGGGTAGCTACGGAATAACTACTCGGGGACGAGGTGGTGCAGTCGGGAAACCTTGTGTAAGGGGTCAAAAGAGCCATAATGTTTGATCCCACCGTTGGATCGCGCATAAATTTTTACACGAGTTTCCGCATAGAGTTTTCCTCGATGTAGCTATAGAATACCTACTCGGTGACGAGGTGGGTGGTCGGCCAACCTTGAGTAATGGGTCAAAAGGGCCATAATGTTTGATCCCACGGTTGGATCGCGCTTAAATTTTTACACGAGTTTCCGCATGCGGTTTTCCTCGGTGTAGCTACGGAATAACTACTCGGGGACGAGGTGGTGCAGTCGGGAAACCTTGAGTAAGGGGTCAAAAGAGCCATAATGTTTGATCCCCGTTGGATCGCGCTTAAATTTTTACACGAGTTTCCGCAAGAGTTTTCCTCGAGGTAGCTACGGAATACCTACTCGGGGACGAGGTGATGCAGTCGGGAAACCTTGTGTAAGGGGTCAAAAGAGCCATAATGTTTGATCCCATCGTTGGATCGCGCGTCAATTTTTACACGAGTTTCCGCATGCGGTTTTCCTCGGTGTAGCTACGGAATAACTACTCGGTGACGAGGTGGTACGGTCGGGAAACCTTGAGTAAGGGGTCAAAAGTGCCATAATGTTTGATCCCACCGTTGGATCGCGCTTAAATTTTTACACGAGTTTCCGCATGCGGTTTTCCTCGGGGTAGCTACGGAATAACTACTCGGGGACGAGGTGGTGCAGTCGGGAAACCTTGTGTAAGGGGTCAAAAGAGCCATAATGTTTGATCCCATCGTTGGATCGCGCTTAAATTTTTACACGAGTTTCCGCATAGAGTTTTCCTCGATGTAGCTAGGGAATACCTACTCGGTGACGAGGTGATCAGTCGGCCAACCTTGAGTAATGGGTCAAAAGGGCCATAATGTTTGATCCCACCGTTGGATCGCGCTTAAATTTTTACGGAGTTTCCGCATGAGTTTTCCTCGGTGTAGCTACGGAATAACTACTCGGGGACGAGGTGGTGCAGTCGGGAAACCTTGAGTAAGGGGTCAAAAGAGCCATAATGTTTGATCCCACCGTTGGATCGCGCTTAAATTTTTACACGAGTTTCCGCATGCGGTTTTCCTCGGGGTAGCTACGGAATAACTACTCGGGGACGAGGTGATCCAGTCGGGAAACCTTGTGTAAGGGGTCAAAAGAGCCATAATGTTTGATCCCATCGTTGGATCGCGCTTAATTTTTTACACGAGTTTCCGCATGCGGTTTTCCTCGGTGTAGCTACGGAATAACTACTCGGGGACGAGGTGGATGCGTCGGGAAACCTTGAGTAAGGGGTCAAAAGTGCCATAATGTTTGATCCCACGGTTGGATCGCGCTTAAATTTTTACACGAGTTTCCGCATGCGGTTTTCCTCGGGGTAGCTACGGAATAACTACTCGGGGACGAGGTGGATAGTCGGGAAACCTTGTGTAAGGGGTCAAAAGAGCCATAATGTTTGATCCCACCGTTGGATCGCGCTTAAATTTTTACACGAGTTTCCGCATGAGTTTTCCTCGGGGTAGCTACGGAATAACTACTCGGTGACGAGGTGGACAGTCGGAAACCTTGTGTAAGGGGTCAAAAGGGCCATAATGTTTGATCCCACCGTTGGATCGCGCTTAAATTTTTTACACGAGTTTCCGCATGCGGTTTTCCTCGGTGTAGCTATAGAATAACTACTCGGGGACGAGGTGGTGCGAGTCGGGAAACCTTGAGTAAGGGGTCAAAAGAGCCATAATGTTTGATCCCACCGTTGGATCGCGCTTAAATTTTTACACGAGTTTCCGCATGCGGTTTTCCTCGGGGTAGCTACGGAATAACTACTCGGGGACGAGGTGATGCGGTCGGGAAACCTTGTGTAAGGGGTCAAAAGAGCCATAATGTTTGATCCCACGTTGGATCGCGCTTAAATTTTTACACGAGTTTCCGCATAGGGTTTTCCTCGGTGTAGCTACTGGGAATAACTACTCGGTGACGAGGTGGTAGTCGGCAACCTTGAGTAAGGGGTCAAAAGGGCCATAATGTTTGATCCCACCGTTGGATCGCGCTTAAATTTTTACACGAGTTTCCGCATGCGGTTTTCCTCGGGGTAGCTACGGGAATAACTACTCGGGGACGAGGTGATCGAGTCGGGAAACCTTGTGTAAGGGGTCAAAAGAGCCATAATGTTTGATCCCACCGTTGGATCGCGCTTAAATTTTTACACGAGTTTCCGCATGCGAGTTTTCCTCGGTGTAGCTACGGAATACCTACTCGGGGACGAGGTGGTCAGTCGGGAAACCTTGTGTAAGGGGTCAAAAGGGCCATAATGTTTGATCCCACCGTTGGATCGCGCTTAAATTTTTACACGAGTTTCCGCATAGCGGTTTTCCTCGATGTAGCTACGGAATAACTACTCGGGGACGAGGTGATATGGTCGGGAAACCTTGAGTAAGGGGTCAAAAGTGCCATAATGTTTGATCCCACGGTTGGATCGCGCTTAAATTTTTACACGAGTTTCGCATGCGGTTTTCCTCGGGGTAGCTACTGGAATAACTACTCGGGGACGAGGTGGTGCAGTCGGGAAACCTTGTGTAAGGGGTCAAAAGAGCCATAATGTTTGATCCCACGGTTGGATCGCGCTTAAATTTTTACACGAGTTTCCGCATACGGTTTTCCTCGATGTAGCTATAGAATACCTACTCGGTGACGAGGTGGATGCAGTCGGCCAACCTTGTGTAATGGGTCAAAAGGGCCATAATGTTTGATCCCATCGTTGGATCGCGCTTAAATTTTTACACGAGTTTCCGCATGCGGTTTTCCTCGGTGTAGCTACTCGAATAACTACTCGGTGACGAGGTGGGTATGGTCGGGAAACCTTGAGTAAGGGGTCAAAGGTGCCATAATGTTTGAACCCACGGTTGGATCGCGCTTAAATTTTTACCCGGAGTTTCCGCATGCGGTTTTCCTCGGGGTAGCTACGGAATAACTACTCGGGGACGAGGTGGTGCAGTCGGGAAACCTTGTGTAAGGGGTCAAAAGAGCCATAATGTTTGATCCCACCGTTGGATCGCGCTTAAATTTTTACACGAGTTTCCGCATAGAGTTTTCCTCGATGTAGCTATAGAATACCTACTCGGTGACGAGGTGGAGTAGTCGGCCAACCTTGAGTAATGGGTCAAAAGGGCCATAATGTTTGATCCCACCGTTGGATCGCGCTTAAATTTTTACACGAGTTTCCGCATGCGGTTTTCCTCGGTGTAGCTACGGAATAACTACTCGGGGACGAGGTGGTGCAGTCGGGAAACCTTGAGTAAGGGGTCAAAAGAGCCATAATGTTTGATCCCACCGTTGGATCGCGCTTAAATTTTTACACGAGTTTCCGCATAGAGTTTTCCTCGATGTAGCTATAGAATACCTACTCGGGGACGAGGTGGTGCTGGTCGGCCAACCTTGAGTAATGGGTCAAAAGGGCCATAATGTTTGATCCCACCGTTGGATCGCGCTTAAATTTTTACACGAGTTTCCGCATGCAGTTTTCCTCGGTGTAGCTACAGAATAACTACTCGGGGACGAGGTGATATGGTCGGGAAACCTTGAGTAAGGGGTCAAAAGTGCCATAATGTTTGATCCCACAGTTGGATCGCGCTTAAATTTTTACCCGAGTTTCCGCATGCGGTTTTCCTCGGGGTAGCTACGGAATAACTACTCGGGGACGAGGTGTAGTCGGGAAACCTTGTGTAAGGGGTCAAAAGAGCCATAATGTTTGATCCCACCGTTGGATCGCGCTTAAATTTTTACACGAGTTTCCGCATAGAGTTTTCCTCGATGTAGCTATAGAATACCTACTCGGTGACGAGGTGGTCAGTCGGCCAACCTTGAGTAATGGATCAAAAGGGCCATAATGTTTGATCCCCCGTTGGATCGCGCTTAAATTTTTACACGAGTTTCCGCATGCGGTTTTCCTCGGTGTAGCTACGGAATAACTACTCGGGGACGAGGTGGTGTGGTCGGGAAACCTTGAGTAAGGGGTCAAAGGTGCCATAATGTTTGACCCACGGTTGGATCGCGCTTAAATTTTTACCGAGTTTCCGCATGCGGTTTTCCTCGGGGTAGCTACGGGAATAACTACTCGGGGACGAGGTGGTGCAGTCGGGAAACCTTGTGTAAGGGGTCAAAAGAGCCATAATGTTTGATCCCACCGTTGGATCGCGCTTAAATTTTTACACGAGTTTCCGCATAGAGTTTTCCTCGGATGTAGCTACTAGAATACCTACTCGGTGACGAGGTGGGCGGTCGGCCAACCTTGAGTAAGTGGTCAAAAGGGCCATAATGTTTGATCCCACCGTTGGATCGCGCTTAAATTTTTACACGAGTTTCCGCATGCGAGTTTTCCTCGATGTAGCTATAGAATACCTACTCGGGACGAGGTGGATGGTCGGGAAACCTTGTGTAATGGGTCAAAAGGGCCATAATGTTTGATCCCATCGTTGGATCGCGCTTAAATTTTTACACGAGTTTCCGCATGCGGTTTTCCTCGGTGTAGCTACAGAATAACTACTCGGTGACGAGGTGGTCTGGTCGGGAAACCTTGAGTAAGGGGTCAAAAGTGCCATAATGTTTGATCCCACAGTTGGATCGCGCTTAAATTTTTACGAGTTTCCGCATGCGGTTTTCCTCGGGGTAGCTACGGAATAACTACTCGGGGACGAGGTGGTGCAGTCGGGAAACCTTGTGTAAGGGGTCAAAAGAGCCATAATGTTTGATCCCACTGGTTGGATCGCGCTTAAATTTTTACACGAGTTTCCGCATAGAGTTTTCCTCGATGTAGCTATAGAATACCTACTCGGTGACGAGGTGGTGCAGTCGGCCAACCTTGAGTAATGGGTCAAAAGGGCCATAATGTTTGATCCCACCGTTGGATCGCGCTTAAATTTTTACACGAGTTTCCGCATGCGGTTTTCCTCGGTGTAGCTATAGAATAACTACTCGGGGACGAGGTGGTCAGTCGGGAAACCTTGAGTAAGGGGTCAAAAGAGCCATAATGTTTGATCCCACCGTTGGATCGCGCTTAAATTTTTACACGAGTTTCGCATGCGGTTTTCCTCGGGGTAGCTCTGGAATAACTACTCGGGGACGAGGTGATCAGTGGTCGGGAAACCTTGTGTAAGGGGTCAAAAGAGCCATAATGTTTGATCCCATCGTTGGATCGCGGTTAAATTTTTACACGAGTTTCCGCATGCGGTTTTCCTCGGTGTAGCTATGGAATAACTACTCGGTGACGAGGTGGTGCAGTCGGGAAACCTTGAGTAAGGGGTCAAAAGTGCCATAATGTTTGATCCCACAGTTGGATCGCGCTTAAATTTTTACACGAGTTTCGCATGCAGTTTTCCTCGGGGTAGCTACGGAATAACTACTCGGGGACGAGGTGGTGCGGTCGGGAAACCTTGTGTAAGGGGTCAAAAGAGCCATAATGTTTGATCCCACCGTTGGATCGCGCTTAAATTTTTACACGAGTTTCCGCATAGAGTTTTCCTCGATGTAGCTACTAGAATACCTACTCGGGTGGGGGACGAGCAGTCGGCCAACCTTGAGTAATGGGGTCAAAAGGGCCATAATGTTTGATCCCACCGTTGGATCGCGCTTAAATTTTTACACGAGTTTCCGCATGCGGTTTTCCTCGGTGTAGCTACTGGAATAACTACTCGGGGACGAGGTGATATGGTCGGGAAACCTTGAGTAAGGGGTCAAAAGTGCCATAATGTTTGATCCCACGGTTGGATCGCGCTTAAATTTTTACACGAGTTTCCGCATGCGGTTTTCCTCGGGGTAGCTACGGAATAACTACTCGGGGGGGTGGTGGTCAGTCGGGAAACCTTGTGTAAGGGGTCAAAAGAGCCATAATGTTTGATCCCACGTTGGATCGCGCTTAAATTTTTACACGAGTTTCCGCATAGAGTTTTCCTCGATGTAGCTACTAGAATACCTACTCGGTGACGAGGTGGTCAGTCGGGCAACCTTGAGTAATGGGTCAAAAGGGCCATAATGTTTGATCCCACCGTTGGATCGCGCTTAAATTTTTACACGAGTTTCCGCATGCGGTTTTCCTCGGTGTAGCTACGGGAATAACTACTCGGGTGACGAGGTGGTGAGTCGGGAAACCTTGAGTAAGGGGTCAAAAGTGCCATAATGTTTGATCCCACGGTTGGATCGCGCTTAAATTTTTACACGAGTTTCCGCATGCGGTTTTCCTCGGGGTAGCTACGGGAATAACTACTCGGGGACGAGGTGGTCAGTCGGGAAACCTTGTGTAAGGGGTCAAAAGAGCCATAATGTTTGATCCCACCGTTGGATCGCGCTTAAATTTTTACACGAGTTTCCGCATGCGAGTTTTCCTCGGTGTAGCTATAGAATACCTACTCGGGGACGAGGTGGGTGGTCGGGCAAACCTTGAGTAATGGGTCAAAAGGGCCATAATGTTTGATCCCCTGGTTGGATCGCGCTTAAATTTTTACACGAGTTTCCGCATGCGGTTTTCCTCGGTGTAGCTACGGAATAACTACTCGGGACGAGGTGGTGGTCGGGAAACCTTGTGTAAGGGGTCAAAAGTGCCATAATGTTTGATCCCACCGTTGGATCGCGCTTAAATTTTTACACGAGTTTCCGCATGCGGTTTTCCTCGGGGTAGCTACGGGAATAACTACTCGGGGACGAGGTGGTGCGGTCGGGAAACCTTGTGTAAGGGGTCAAAAGAGCCATAATGTTTGATCCCACGGTTGGATCGCGCTTAAATTTTTACACGAGTTTCCGCATAGCGGTTTTCCTCGGTGTAGCTACGAATACCTACTCGGTGACGAGGTGGGTGGTCGGGAAACCTTGAGTAATGGGTCAAAAGGGCCATAATGTTTGATCCCTCGTTGGATCGCGCTTAAATTTTTACACGAGTTTCGCATAGAGTTTTCCTCGATGTAGCTATAGAATACCTACTCGGTGACGAGGTGGTGTGCGTCGGGCAACCTTGAGTAATGGGTCAAAAGGGCCATAATGTTTGATCCCACCGTTGGATCGCGCTTAAATTTTTACACGAGTTTCCGCATGCGGTTTTCCTCGGTGTAGCTACGGAATAACTACTCGGTGACGAGGTGATGGTCGGGGAAACCTTGAGTAAGGGGTCAAAGGTGCCATAATGTTTGACCCACGGTTGGATCGCGCTTAAATTTTTACACGAGTTTCCGCATGCGGTTTTCCTCGGGGTAGCTACGAGAATAACTACTCGGGGACGAGGTGGTGCAGTCGGGAAACCTTGTGTAAGGGGTCAAAAGAGCCATAATGTTTGATCCCACCGTTGGATCGCGCTTAAATTTTTACACGAGTTTCCGCATAGAGTTTTCCTCGATGTAGCTATAGAATACCTACTCGGTGACGAGGTGGAGGGAGTCGGCCAACCTTGAGTAATGGGTCAAAAGGGCCATAATGTTTGATCCCACCGTTGGATCGCGCTTAAATTTTTACACGAGTTTCCGCATGCGGTTTTCCTCGGTGTAGCTACTAGAATAACTACTCGGGGACGAGGTGGTGCAGTCGGGAAACCTTGAGTAAGGGGTCAAAAGAGCCATAATGTTTGATCCCACCGTTGGATCGCGCTTAAATTTTTACACGAGTTTCCGCATAGAGTTTTCCTCGATGTAGCTATAGAATACCTACTCGGTGACGAGGTGGACAGTCGGGAAACCTTGAGTAATGGGTCAAAAGGGCCATAATGTTTGATCCCCCGTTGGATCGCGCTTAAATTTTTACACGAGTTTCCGCATGCGGTTTTCCTCGGTGTAGCTCACGGAATAACTACTCGGGGACGAGGTGATATGGTCGGGGAAACCTTGAGTAAGGGGTCAAAAGTGCCATAATGTTTGATCCCACGGTTGGATCGCGCTTAAATTTTTACGAGTTTCCGCATGCGGTTTTCCTCGGGGTAGCTACGGAATAACTACTCGGGGACGAGGTGGTGCAGTCGGGAAACCTTGTGTAAGGGGTCAAAAGAGCCATAATGTTTGATCCCACCGTTGGATCGCGCTTAAATTTTTACACGAGTTTCCGCATAGAGTTTTCCTCGATGTAGCTATAGAATACCTACTCGGTGACGAGGTGGGTGGTCGGCCAACCTTGAGTAATGGATCAAAAGGGCCATAATGTTTGATCCCACCGTTGGATCGCGCTTAAATTTTTACACGAGTTTCCGCATGCGGTTTTCCTAGGTGTAGCTACTTAGAATAACTACTCGGGGACGAGGTGGTGTGGTCGGGAAACCTTGAGTAAGGGGTCAAAGGTGCCATAATGTTTGAACCCACGGTTGGATCGCGCTTAAATTTTTACACGAGTTTCCGCATGCGGTTTTCCTCGGGGTAGCTACGGAATAACTACTCGGGGACGAGGTGGTGCAGTCGGGAAACCTTGTGTAAGGGGTCAAAAGAGCCATAATGTTTGATCCCCCCCGTTGGATCGCGCTTAAATTTTTACACGAGTTTCCGCATAGAGTTTTCCTCGATGTAGCTATAGAATACCTACTCGGTGACGAGGTGGTGTGGTCGGCCAACCTTGAGTAATGGGTCAAAAGGGCCATAATGTTTGATCCCACCGTTGGATCGCGCTTAAATTTTTACACGAGTTTCCGCATGCGGTTTTCCTCGGTGTAGCTTAGGAATAACTACTCGGGGACGAGGTGGTGCAGTCGGGAAACCTTGAGTAAGGGGTCAAAAGAGCCATAATGTTTGATCCCACCGTTGGATCGCGCTTAAATTTTTACACGAGTTTCCGCATGCGGTTTTCCTCGGGGTAGCTACGGAATACCTACTCGGGGACGAGGTGATGCGGTCGGGAAACCTTGTGTAAGGGGTCAAAAGAGCCATAATGTTTGATCCCATCGTGGGATCGCGGTCAATTTTTTACACGAGTTTCCGCATGCGGTTTTCCTCGGTGTAGCTACTGGAATAACTACTCGGTGACGAGGTGGTGCAGTCGGGAAACCTTGAGTAAGGGGTCAAAAGTGCCATAATGTTTGATCCCACGTTGGATCGCGCTTAAATTTTTACACGAGTTTCCGCATGCGGTTTTCCTCGGGGTAGCTACGGAATAACTACTCGGGGACGAGGTGACTGCAGTCGGGGAAACCTTGTGTAAGGGGTCAAAAGAGCCATAATGTTTGATCCCATCGTTGGATCGCGCTTAAATTTTTACACGAGTTTCCGCATAGAGTTTTCCTCGATGTAGCTACGGAATACCTACTCGGTGACGAGGTGATTGAGTCGGCCAACCTTGAGTAATGGGTCAAAAGGGCCATAATGTTTGATCCCACCGTTGGATCGCGCTTAAATTTTTACACGAGTTTCCGCATGCGGTTTTCCTCGGTGTAGCTACGGAATAACTACTCGGGGACGAGGTGGTATGGTCGGGGAAACCTTGAGTAAGGGGTCAAAAGAGCCATAATGTTTGATCCCACCGTTGGATCGCGCTTAAATTTTTACACGAGTTTCCGCATGCGGTTTTCCTCGGGGTAGCTACGGAATAACTACTCGGGGACGAGGTGGTGCAGTCGGGAAACCTTGTGTAAGGGGTCAAAAGAGCCATAATGTTTGATCCCACCGTTGGATCGCGCTTAAATTTTTACACGAGTTTCCGCATAGAGTTTTCCTCGGTGTAGCTATCGAATAACTACTCGGTGACGAGGTGGCTGAGTCGGGAAACCTTGAGTAAGGGGTCAAAAGGGCCATAATGTTTGATCCCACCGTTGGATCGCGCTTAAATTTTTACACGAGTTTCCGCATGCGGTTTTCCTCGGTGTAGCTATGGAATAACTACTCGGGGACGAGGTGGTGCAGTCGGGAAACCTTGTGTAAGGGGTCAAAAGAGCCATAATGTTTGATCCACCGTTGGATCGCGCTTAAATTTTTACACGAGTTTCCGCATGCGTTTTTCCTCGGGGTAGCTACGGAATAACTACTCGGGGACGAGGTGGTGCGAGTCGGGAAACCTTGTGTAAGGGGTCAAAAGAGCCATAATGTTTGATCCCACCGTTGGATCGCGCTTAAATTTTTACACGAGTTTCCGCATAGAGTTTTCCTCGATGTAGCTATAGAATACCTACTCGGGGACGAGGTGGTGCAGTCGGCCAACCTTGAGTAATGGGTCAAAAGGGCCATAATGTTTGATCCCACCGTTGGATCGCGCTTAAATTTTTACAGGAGTTTCCGCATGCAGTTTTCCTCGGTGTAGCTACGGAATAACTACTCGGGGACGAGGTGATATGAGTCGGGGAAACCTTGAGTAAGGGGTCAAAAGTGCCATAATGTTTGATCCCACCGTTGGATCGCGCTTAAATTTTTTACGAGTTTTCCGCATGCGGTTTTCCTCGGGGTAGCTACGGAATAACTACTCGGGGACGAGGTGGTGCGAGTCGGGAAACCTTGTGTAAGGGGTCAAAAGAGCCATAATGTTTGATCCCACCGTTGGATCGCGCTTAAATTTTTACACGAGTTTCCGCATAGAGTTTTCCTCGATGTAGCTATAGAATACCTACTCGGGGACGAGGTGGATCTAGTCGGCCAACCTTGAGTAAGGGGTCAAAAGAGCCATAATGTTTGATCCCACCGTTGGATCGCGCTTAAATTTTTACACGAGTTTCCGCATGCGGTTTTCCTCGGTGTAGCTAGGGAATAACTACTCGGGGACGAGGTGACAGTCGGGAAACCTTGTGTAAGGGGTCAAAAGAGCCATAATGTTTGATCCCATCGTTGGATCGCGCTTAATTTTTTACACGAGTTTCGCATGCGGTTTTCCTCGGGGTAGCTACGGAATAACTACTCGGGGACGAGGTGGTCGGTCGGGAAACCTTGTGTAATGGGTCAAAAGGGCCATAATGTTTGATCCCACCGTTGGATCGCGCTTAAATTTTTACACGAGTTTCCGCATGGAGTTTTCCTCGGTGTAGCTATAGAATAACTACTCGGGGACGAGGTGGTGCAGTCGGGAAACCTTGAGTAAGGGGTCAAAAGAGCCATAATGTTTGATCCCACCGTTGGATCGCGCTTAAATTTTTACACGAGTTTCCGCATGCGGTTTTCCTCGGTGTAGCTACGGAATAACTACTCGGGGACGAGGTGATGCAGTCGGGAAACCTTGTGTAAGGGGTCAAAAGAGCCATAATGTTTGATCCCACCGTTGGATCGCGGTCAATTTTTTACACGAGTTTCCGCATGCGGTTTTCCTCGGTGTAGCTGCGGAATAACTACTCGGTGACGAGGTGGTCTGGTCGGGAAACCTTGAGTAAGGGGTCAAAAGTGCCATAATGTTTGATCCCACCGGTTGGATCGCGCTTAAATTTTTAGCACGAGTTTTCGCATGCGGTTTTCCTCGGGGTAGCTACGGAATAACTACTCGGGGACGAGGTGGATGCAGTCGGGAAACCTTGTGTAAGGGGTCAAAAGAGCCATAATGTTTGATCCCACCGTTGGATCGCGCTTAAATTTTTACACGAGTTTCCGCATAGAGTTTTCCTCGATGTAGCTATAGAATACCTACTCGGTGACGAGGTGATGCAGTCGGCCAACCTTGAGTAATGGGTCAAAAGGGCCATAATGTTTGATCCCACCGTTGGATCGCGCTTAAATTTTTACACGAGTTTCCGCATGCGGTTTTCCTCGGTGTAGCTACAGAATAACTACTCGGGGGACGAGGTGTATGGTCGGGAAACCTTGAGTAAGGGGTCAAAAGTGCCATAATGTTTGATCCCACGGTTGGATCGCGCTTAAATTTTTACACGAGTTTCCGCATGCAGTTTTCCTCGGGGTAGCTACGGAATAACTACTCGGGGACGAGGTGGTGCAGTCGGGAAACCTTGTGTAAGGGGTCAAAAGAGCCATAATGTTTGATCCCACCGTTGGATCGCGCTTAAATTTTTACACGAGTTTCCGCATAGAGTTTTCCTCGATGTAGCTATAGAATACCTACTCGGTGACGAGGTGGGCTAGTCGGCCAACCTTGAGTAATGGATCAAAAGGGCCATAATGTTTGATCCCACAGTTGGATCGCGCTTAAATTTTTACACGAGTTTCCGCATGCGGTTTTCCTCGGTGTAACTACTGAGAATAACTACTCGGGGACGAGGTGGTGCAGTCGGGAAACCTTGAGTAAGGGTCAAAGGTGCCATAATGTTTGAACCCACGGTTGGATCGCGCTTAAATTTTTACCGAGTTTCGCATGCGGTTTTCCTCGGGGTAGCTACGGAATAACTACTCGGGGACGAGGGTGGTAGTCGGGAAACCTTGTGTAAGGGGTCAAAAGAGCCATAATGTTTGATCCCACCGTTGGATCGCGCATAAATTTTTACACGAGTTTCCGCATAGAGTTTTCCTCGATGTAGCTATAGAATACCTACTCGGTGACGAGGTGGGCGAGTCGGCCAACCTTGAGTAATGGGTCAAAAGGGCCATAATGTTTGATCCCACCGTTGGATCGCGCTTAAATTTTTACACGAGTTTCCGCATGCGGTTTTCCTCGGTGTAGCTATAGAATAACTACTCGGGGACGAGGTGGTCTCGGTCGGGAAACCTTGTGTAAGGGGTCAAAAGAGCCATAATGTTTGATCCCACCGTTGGATCGCGCTTAAATTTTTACACGAGTTTCCGCATGCGAGTTTTCCTCGATGTAGCTATGGAATACCTACTCGGTGACGAGGTGGTGCAGTCGGCAACCTTGAGTAATGGGTCAAAAGGGCCATAATGTTTGATCCCACCGTTGGATCGCGCTTAAATTTTTACACGAGTTTCCGCATGCGGTTTTCCTCGGTGTAGCTACGGAATAACTACTCGGGGACGAGGTGATATGGTCGGGAAACCTTGAGTAAGGGGTCAAAAGTGCCATAATGTTTGATCCCACCGTTGGATCGCGCTTAAATTTTTACACGAGTTTCCGCATGCGGTTTTCCTCGGGGTAGCTACGGAATAACTACTCGGGGACGAGGTGGTGCAGTCGGGAAACCTTGTGTAAGGGGTCAAAGAGCCATAATGTTTGATCCCACCGTTGGATCGCTTAAATTTTTACACGAGTTTCCGCATGCGAGTTTTCCTCGGTGTAGCTACGGAATACCTACTCGGTGACGAGGTGGGCAGTCGGGCAACCTTGAGTAATGGGTCAAAAGGCCATAATGTTTGATCCCACCGTTGGATCGCGCTTAAATTTTTACACGAGTTTCCGCATGCGGTTTTCCTCGGGTGTAGCTACGGAATAACTACTCGGGGACGAGGTGGTGCAGTCGGGAAACCTTGAGTAAGGGGTCAAAAGAGCCATAATGTTTGATCCCATCGTTGGATCGCGCTTAAATTTTTACACGAGTTTCCGCATGCGGTTTTCCTCGGGGTAGCTACGGAATAACTACTCGGGACGAGGTGATCTGGTCGGGAAAACTTGAGTAAGGGGTCAAAAGAGCCATAATGTTTGATCCCACCGTTGGATCGCACTTAACTTTTTACACGAGTTTCCGCATGCGGTTTTCCTCGGTGTAGCTATAGAATAACTACTCGGGGACGAGGTGGTGCGGTCGGGAAACCTTGAGTAAGGGGTCAAAAGAGCCATAATGTTTGATCCCACCGTTGGATCGCGCTTAAATTTTTACACGAGTTTCCGCATGCGGTTTTCCTCGGGGTAGCTATAGAATAACTACTCGGGGACGAGGTGATCAGTCGGGAAACCTTGTGTAAGGGGTCAAAAGAGCCATAATGTTTGATCCCATCGTTGGATCGCGCTTAAATTTTTACACGAGTTTCCGCATGCGGTTTTCCTCGGTGTAGCTACGGAATAACTACTCGGGGACGAGGTGGTGCGGTCGGGAAACCTTGAGTAAGGGGTCAAAAGTGCCATAATGTTTGATCCCACAGTTGGATCGCGCTTAAATTTTTACCCGAGTTTCCGCATGCGGTTTTCCTCGGGGTAGCTACGGAATAACTACTCGGGGACGAGGTGGTGCAGTCGGGAAACCTTGTGTAAGGGGTCAAAAGAGCCATAATGTTTGATCCCACCGTTGGATCGCGCTTAAATTTTTACACGAGTTTCCGCATAGAGTTTTCCTCGATGTAGCTATAGAATACCTACTCGGGGACGAGGTGGTAGTCGGCCAACCTTGAGTAATGGGTCAAAAGGGCCATAATGTTTGATCCCATCGTTGGATCGCGCTTAAATTTTTACACGAGTTTCCGCATGCGGTTTTCCTCGGTGTAGCTACGGAATAACTACTCGGGGACGAGGTGATATGGTCGGGAAACCTTGAGTAAGGGGTCAAAAGTGCCATAATGTTTGATCCCACCGTTGGATCGCGCTTAAATTTTTACACGAGTTTACGCATGCAGTTTTCCTCGGGGTAGCTACGGAATAACTACTCGGGGACGAGGTGGTGCAGTCGGGAAACCTTGTGTAAGGGGTCAAAAGAGCCATAATGTTTGATCCCACCGTTGGATCGCGCTTAAATTTTTTACACGAGTTTCCGCATAGAGTTTTCCTCGATGTAGCTATAGAATACCTACTCGGTGACGAGGTGGGTCTGGTCGGAAACCTTGAGTAATGGGTCAAAGAGGGCCATAATGTTTGATCCCACGGTTGGATCGCGCTTAAATTTTTACACGAGTTTCCGCATGCAGTTTTCCTCGGTGTAGCTACTGGAATAACTACTCGGTGACGAGGTGATATGGTCGGGAAACCTTGAGTAAGGGGTCAAAAGTGCCATAATGTTTGATCCCACCGTTGGATCGCGCTTAAATTTTTACACGAGTTTCCGCATGCGGTTTTCCTCGGGGTAGCTACGGAATAACTACTCGGGGACGAGGTGGTGGAGTCGGGAAACCTTGTGTAAGGGGTCAAAAGAGCCATAATGTTTGATCCCACTTCGTTGGATCGCGCTTAAATTTTTACACGAGTTTCCGCATAGAGTTTTCCTCGATGTAGCTATAGAATACCTACTCGGTGACGAGGTGGTGTGGTCGGGAAACCTTGAGTAAGGGGTCAAAAGGGCCATAATGTTTGATCCCACCGTTGGATCGCGCTTAAATTTTTACACGAGTTTCCGCATGCGGTTTTCCTCGGGGTAGCTACGGAATAACTACTCGGGGACGAGGTGGTGCGGTCGGGAAACCTTGTGTAAGGGTCAAAAGAGCCATAATGTTTGATCCCATCGTTGGATCGCGCTTAAATTTTTACACGAGTTTCCGCATAGAGTTTTCCTCGAGTAGCTACAGAATAACTACTCGGGACGAGGTGGTCGAGTCGGCCAACCTTGAGTAATGGGTCAAAAGGGCCATAATGTTTGATCCACCAGTTGGATCGCGCTTAAATTTTTACACGAGTTTCCGCATGCGGTTTTCCTCGGTGTAGCTACGGGAATAACTACTCGGGGACGAGGTGATATGGTCGGGGAAACCTTGAGTAAGGGGTCAAAAGAGCCATAATGTTTGATCCCACCATTGGATCGCGCTTAAATTTTTACACGAGTTTCCGCATGCGGTTTTCCTCGGGGGTAGCTACCGAATAACTACTCGGGGACGAGGTGATCTGGTCGGGAAACCTTGTGTAAGGGGTCAAAGAGCCATAATGTTTGATCCCATAGTTGGATCGCGCTTAAATTTTTGCACGAGTTTCCGCATGCAGTTTTCCTCGGTGTAGCTACAGAATAACTACTCGGTGACGAGGTGGTCTGGTCGGGAAACCTTGAGTAAGGGGTCAAAAGAGCCATAATGTTTGATCCCACCGTTGGATCGCGCTTAAATTTTTACACGAGTTTCGCATGCGGTTTTCCTCGGTGTAGCTAGAATAACTACTCGGGGACGAGGTGGTACGAGTCGGGAAACCTTGTGTAAGGGGTCAAAAGAGCCATAATGTTTGATCCCATCGTTGGATCGCGCTTAAATTTTTACACGAGTTTCCGCATGCGGTTTTCCTCGGGGTAGCTACGGAATAACTACTCGGGACGAGGTGATGCGGTCGGGAAACCTTGTGTAAGGGGTCAAAGAGCCATAATGTTTGATCCCATCGTGGGATCGCGGTCAATTTTTACACGAGTTTCGCATGCGGTTTTCCTCGGGGTGTAGCTCACGAATAACTACTCGGTGACGAGGTGGTCGGTCGGGAAACCTTGAGTAAGGGGTCAAAAGTGCCATAATGTTTGATCCCACCGTTGGATCGCGCTTAAATTTTTACGAGTTTCCGCATGCGGTTTTCCTCGGGGTAGCTACTAGGAATAACTACTCGGGGACGAGGTGGTGCTGGTCGGGGAAACCTTGTGTAAGGGGTCAAAAGAGCCATAATGTTTGATCCCACCGTTGGATCGCGCTTAAATTTTTACACGAGTTTCCGCATAGAGTTTTCCTCGATGTAGCTATAGAATACCTACTCGGTGACGAGGTGGGTATGGTCGGCGAAACCTTGAGTAATGGGTCAAAAGGGCCATAATGTTTGATCCCACCGTTGGATCGCGCTTAAATTTTTACCCAGCGGAGTTCGTGCGGTTTTCCTCAGGGTAGCTCTGGAACAATAACTACTCGGGGACGAGGTGATATGGTCGGAAACCTTGAGTAAGGGGTCAAAAGAGCCATAATGTTTGATCCCACCGTTGGATCGCGCTTAAATTTTTACACGAGTTTTCGCATGCAGTTTTCCTCGGTGTAGCTATGGAATAACTACTCGGGGACGAGGTGGTAGCGGTCGGGAAACCTTGAGTAAGGGGTCAAAAGAGGCCATAATGTTTGATCCCACCGTTGGATCGCGCTTAAATTTTTACACGAGTTTCCGCATGCAGTTTTCCTCGAGTGTTTACCTCGGTGAGCGAGAATAACTACTCGGGTGACGAGGTGGTGCGGTCGGAAACCTTGAGTAAGGGGTCAAAAGGTGCCATAATGTTTGAACCCACGGTTGGATCGCGCTTAAATTTTTACACGAGTTTCGCATGCGGTTTTCTCGGGGTAGCTAAGGGAATAACTACTCGGGGACGAGGTGGTGCAGTCGGGGAAACCTTGTGTAAGGGGTCAAAAGAGCCATAATGTTTGATCCCACTTCGTTGGATCGCGCATAAATTTTTACACGAGTTTCCGCATAGAGTTTTCCTCGATGTAGCTATAGAATACCTACTCGGTGACGAGGTGGGTACGGTCGGCCAACCTTGAGTAATGGGTCAAAAGGGCCATAATGTTTGATCCCACCGTTGGATCGCGCTTAAATTTTTACACGAGTTTCCGCATGCGGTTTTCCTCGGTGTAGCTATAGAATAACTACTCGGGGACGAGGTGGTCTGGTCGGGAAACCTTGAGTAAGGGGTCAAAAGAGCCATAATGTTTGATCCTACCATTGGATCGCGCTTAAATTTTTACACGAGTTTCCGCATGCAGTTTTCCTCGGGGTAGCTACAGAATAACTACTCGGGGACGAGGTGATGCGAGTCGGGAAACCTTGTGTAAGGGTCAAAAGAGCCATAATGTTTGATCCCATCGTGGGATCGCGGTCAATTTTTACACGAGTTTCCGCATGCGGTTTTCCTCGGTGTAGCTACCCGAATAACTACTCGGTGACGGAGGTGTAGTCGGGAAACCTTGAGTAAGGGGTCAAAAGTGCCATAATGTTTGATCCCACCGTTGGATCGCGCTTAAATTTTTTACGAGTTTCCGCATGCGGTTTTCCTCGGTGTAGCTTTAGAATAACTACTCGGGGACGAGGTGGTCTGGTCGGGAAACCTTGAGTAAGGGGTCAAAAGAGCCATAATGTTTGATCCCACCATTGGATCGCGCTTAAATTTTTACACGAGTTTCCGCATGCAGTTTTCCTCGGGGTAGCTACAGAATAACTACTCGGGGACGAGGTGATGCGGTCGGGAAACCTTGTGTAAGGGGTCAAAAGAGCCATAATGTTTGATCCCATCGTGGGATCGCGGTTAAATTTTTTACACGAGTTTCCGCATGCGGTTTTCCTCGGTGTAGCTACGGAATAACTACTCGGTGACGAGGTGGTATGGTCGGGAAACCTTGAGTAAGGGGTCAAAAGTGCCATAATGTTTGATCCCACGGTTGGATCGCGCTTAAATTTTTACCGAGTTTCCGCATGCATTTTCCTCGGGGTAGCTACGGAATAACTACTCGGGGACGAGGTGGTGCGTCGGGAAACCTTGTGTAAGGGGTCAAAAGAGCCATAATGTTTGATCCCACCGTTGGATCGCGCTTAAATTTTTACACGAGTTTCCGCATAGAGTTTTCCTCGATGTAGCTATAGAATACCTACTCGGTGACGAGGTGGACTGGTCGGCCAACCTTGAGTAATGGATCAAAAGGGCCATAATGTTTGATCCCACCGTTGGATCGCGCTTAAATTTTTACACGAGTTTCCGCATGCGGTTTTCCTAGGTGTACCTCTAGAATAACTACTCGGTGACGAGGTGGTACGGTCGGGAAACCTTGAGTAAGGGGTCAAAGGTGCCATAATGTTTGAACCCACGGTTGGATCGCGCTTAAATTTTTACCCGAGTTTCCGCATGCGGTTTTCCTCGGGGTAGCTACTGAGAATAACTACTCGGGGACGGAGGTGGTGCAGTCGGGAAACCTTGTGTAAGGGGTCAAAAGAGCCATAATGTTTGATCCCACCGTTGGATCGCGCATAAATTTTTACACGAGTTTCCGCATAGAGTTTTCCTCGATGTAGCTATAGAATACCTACTCGGTGACGAGGTGGACGGTCGGCCAACCTTGAGTAATGGGTCAAAAGGGCCATAATGTTTGATCCCACCGTTGGATCGCGCTTAAATTTTTACACGAGTTTCCGCATGCGGTTTTCCTCGGTGTAGCTATAGAATAACTACTCGGGGACGAGGTGGTCGGTCGGGAAACCTTGAGTAAGGGGTCAAAAGAGCCATAATGTTTGATCCCACCGTTGGATCGCGCTTAAATTTTTACACGAGTTTCCGCATGCGGGTTTTCCTCGGGGTAGCTACGGAATAACTACTCGGGGACGAGGTGATGCGAGTCGGGAAACCTTGTGTAAGGGGTCAAAAGAGCCATAATGTTTGATCCCATCGTGGGATCGCGGTTCAATGTTTTACACGAGTTTCCGCATGCGGTTTTCCTCGGTGTAGCTACGGAATAACTACTCGGTGACGAGGTGGTGCAGTCGGGAAACCTTGAGTAAGGGGTCAAAAGTGCCATAATGTTTGATCCACAGTTGGATCGCGCTTAAATTTTTGCAGGAGTTTCCGCATGCATTTTTCCTCGGGGTAGCTACTGGAATAACTACTCGGGGACGAGGTGGTGCAGTCGGGAAACCTTGTGTAAGGGGTCAAAAGAGCCATAATGTTTGATCCCACCGTTGGATCGCGCTTAAATTTTTACACGAGTTTCCGCATAGAGTTTTCCTCGATGTAGCTATAGAATACCTACTCGGTGACGAGGTGGATAGTCGGCCAACCTTGAGTAATGGATCAAAAGGGCCATAATGTTTGATCCCACGGTTGGATCGCGCTTAAATTTTTACACGAGTTTCCGCATGCGGTTTTCCTAGGTGTACCTACGGAATAACTACTCGGTGACGAGGTGGTGCAGTCGGGAAACCTTGAGTAAGGGGTCAAAGGTGCCATAATGTTTGAACCCACGGTTGGATCGCAGCTTAAATTTTTACCCGAGTTTCCGCATGCGGTTTTCCTCGGGGTAGCTGCTATAACTACTCGGGGACGAGGTGGTCGGGGGAAACCTTGTGTAAGGGGTCAAAAGAGCCATAATGTTTGATCCCACCGTTGGATCGCGCGTTAAATTTTTACACGAGTTTCCTGCATGCGGTTTTCCTCGGTGTAGCTACGGTCGGGAAACCTTGAGTAATGGGTCAAAAGTGCCATAATGTTTGATCCCACCGTTGGATCGCGCTTAAATTTTTACACGAGTTTCCGCATGCGGTTTTCCTCGGGGTAGCTACGGAATAACTACTCGGGGACGAGGTGGTACAGTCGGGAAACCTTGAGTAAGGGGTCAAAAGAGCCATAATGTTTGATCCCACCGTTGGATCGCGCTTAAATTTTTACACGAGTTTCGCATGCGGTTTTCCTCGGGGTAGCTACGGAATAACTACTCGGGGACGAGGTGATGCGGTCGGGAAACCTTGTGTAAGGGGTCAAAAGAGCCATAATGTTTGATCCCATCGTGGGATCGCGGTCAATTTTTTACACGAGTTTCCGCATGCGGTTTTCCTCGGTGTAGCTCTGGAATAACTACTCGGTGACGAGGTGGTGCAGTCGGGAAACCTTGAGTAAGGGGTCAAAAGTGCCATAATGTTTGATCCCACGGTTGGATCGCGCTTAAATTTTTACACGAGTTTCCGCATGCGGTTTTCCTCGGGGTAGCTACGGAATAACTACTCGGGGACGAGGTGATGCAGTCGGGAAACCTTGTGTAAGGGGTCAAAAGAGCCATAATGTTTGATCCCACCGTTGGATCGCGCTTAAATTTTTACACGAGTTTCCGCATAGAGTTTTCCTCGATGTAGCTATAGAATACCTACTCGGTGACGAGGTGGAGTGTCGGCCAACCTTGAGTAATGGATCAAAAGGGCCATAATGTTTGATCCCACCATTGGATCGCGCTTAAATTTTTACACGAGTTTCCGCATGCGGTTTTCCTCGGTGTAGCTACTGGAATAACTACTCGGGGACGAGGTGATATGGTCGGGAAACCTTGAGTAAGGGGTCAAAAGTGCCATAATGTTTGATCCCACAGTTGGATCGCGCTTAAATTTTTACACGAGTTTCCGCATGCATTTTTCCTCGGGGTAGCTACGGAATAACTACTCGGGGACGAGGTGGTCCGGTCGGGAAACCTTGTGTAAGGGGTCAAAAGAGCCATAATGTTTGATCCCACTCGTTGGATCGCGCTTAAATTTTTACACGAGTTTCCGCATAGAGTTTTCCTCGATGTAGCTATAGAATACCTACTCGGTGACGAGGTGGAGTGGTCGGCCAACCTTGAGTAATGGATCAAAAGGGCCATAATGTTTGATCCCACCGTTGGATCGCGCTTAAATTTTTACACGAGTTTCCGCATGCGGTTTTCCTAGGTGTAACTACTGGGAATAACTACTCGGTGACGAGGTGGTGCAGTCGGGAAACCTTGAGTAAGGGGTCAAAGGTGCCATAATGTTTGAACCCACGGTTGGATCGCGCTTAAATTTTTACCGAGTTTCCGCATGCGGTTTTCCTCGGGGTAGCTACTGAATAACTACTCGGGGACGAGGTGGTGCAGTCGGGAAACCTTGTGTAAGGGGTCAAAAGAGCCATAATGTTTGATCCCACCGTTGGATCGCGCATAAATTTTTTACACGAGTTTCCGCATAGAGTTTTCCTCGATGTAGCTATAGAATACCTACTCGGTGACGAGGTGGTGTTCGGCCAACCTTGAGTAATGGGTCAAAGGGCCATAATGTTTGATCCCACTACCGTTGGATCGCGCTTAAATTTTTACACGAGTTTCCGCATGCGGTTTTCCTCGGTGTAGCTAGGAATAACTACTCGGGGACGAGGTGGTTGCAGTCGGGAAACCTTGAGTAAGGGGTCAAAAGAGCCATAATGTTTGATCCCACCGTTGGATCGCGCTTAAATTTTTACACGAGTTTCGCATGCGGTTTTCCTCGGGGTAGCTACGGAATAACTACTCGGGGACGAGGTCTCAGTCGGGAAACCTTGTGTAAGGGGTCAAAAGAGCCATAATGTTTGATCCCATCGTGGGATCGCGGTCAATTTTTTACACGAGTTTCCGCATGCAGTTTTCCTCGGTAGCTAGCGAGAATAACTACTCGGGGACGAGGTGGTCCAGGTCGGGAAACCTTGAGTAAGGGGTCAAAAGAGCCATAATGTTTGATCCCATCGTTGGATCGCGCTTAAATTTTTACACGAGTTTCCGCATGAGTTTTCCTCGGTGTAGCTTTAGAATAACTACTCGGGGACGAGGTGGTCTGGTCGGGAAACCTTGAGTAATGGGGTCAAAAGAGTGCCATAATGTTTGATCCCACCGGTTGGATCGCGCTTAAATTTTTACAGTTTCCGCATGCGGTTTCCTCGGGGTAGCTCTAGAATAACTACTGGGGACGAGGTGGTCTGGTCGGGAAACCTTGTGTAAGGGTCAAAAGAGCCATAATGTTTGATCCATCGTTGGATCGCCGTAAATTTTTACACGAGTTTCCGCATGCGGTTTTCCTCGGTGTAGCTACGGAATACCTACCGGTCGGATGACAAGGTGGGTAAGTCGGGTCGAAACCTATGAGTAAGGGTCCAAAGTGCCATAATGTTTGATCCACAAGTTGGATGCTTAGAATTTTTTACCCGAGTTTCGCATGCATTTTTCCTCGGGGGTAGCTACGGTAACTACTCGGGACGAGGTGGTCTGCAGTGGAAACCTTGTGTAAGGGGTCCAAAAGAGCCATAATGTTTGATCCCACGTTGGATCGCGCTTAAATTTTTGCACGAGTTTCCGCGCAGAGTTTTCCTCGATGTGGCTATAGAATACCTGCTCGGTGACGAGGTGGGTAGGTTGGCCAACCTTGAGTAATGGATCAAAAGGCCTGTTTGTCCTTGGTTTTGTTCTCCGGAGGCAGGGGGGGGGGGGGGGGGGGGGGGGGCCATAATGTTTGATCCCACCTTTGGATCGCGCTTAAATTTTTACGAGTTTTCCGCATGCGGTTTTCCTAGGTGTAGCTACTCGAATAACTAGGTGACGGTGGGTGGTCGAAACCTTGAGTAAGGGGTCAAAGGTGCCATAATGTTTGAACCCACAGGTTGGATCGCGCTTAAATTTTTACCCGAGTTTCGCATGCGAGTTTTCCTCGGGGTAGCTACGGTATAACTACTCGGGGACGAGGTGGTATGGTCGGAAACCTTGTGTAAGGGGTCAAAAGAGCCATAATGTTTGATCCCACCGTTGGATCGCGCATAAATTTTTTGACGAGTTTCCGCATAGAGTTTTCCTCGATGTAGCTATAGAATACCTTTAATCGGTGACGAGGTGGTTGGTCGGCCAACCTTGAGTAATGGGTCGAAAGGGCCATAATGTTTGATTCCACCGTTGGATCAGGCGCTTAAATTTTTTACACGAGTTTCCGCATGGGGGTTTTCCTCGGTGTAGCTATAGAATAACTACTCGGGGACGAGGTGGTCTCGTCAAGAAACCTTGAGTAAGGGGTCAAAAGAGCCATAATGTTTGATCCCACCATTGGATCGCGCTAAATTTTTCACACGAGCATGCGGTTTTCCTCGGGTAGCTATTGGAATAACTACTCGGGGACGAGGTGATCGGTCAGGAAACCTTGTGTAAGGGGTCAAAAGAGCCATAATGTTTGATCCCATCGTGGGATCGCGGTCAATGTTTTACACGAGTTTCGCATTGCGGTTTCCTCGGTGTAGCTCACGAATAACTACTCGAGGACGAGGTGGTCCAGTCGAGGAAACCTTGAGTAAGGGGTCAAAAGTGCCATAATGTTTGATCCCAGCGTTGGATCACGATCAAATTTTTACCCCAGTTTCCGCATGCATTTTCCTGGGTAGCTGCGGAATACTACTCGGGACGAGGTGGGTCTGCGGGTAACCTTGTGTATGGGGTCAAAAGAGCTCATAATGTTTGATCCCCACCTTGTTGGATCGCGCTTAAATTTTTACACGAAGTTTCCGTAGAGTTTTTCCTCGATGTAGCTTTAGAATATACTCAGTGACGAGGTGGACTGGTCGGCCAACCTTGAGTAATGGATCAAAAGGGCCATAATGTTTGATCCCACGTTTAGATCGGCGCCTTTACAATTTTTACACCCGCAGTTTTTCCTAGGTGTACCTACCGAATAATACGACTCGGTGACGAGGGAGTGGTCCGGGTCAGGAAACCTTGAGTAAGGGTCAAAGGTGCCATAATGTTTGAACACACGGTTGGATCGCGCCTAAATTTTCAGGAGTTTCCGTACGGCTTTCCTGGGGGTAGGAGTATAACTACTCGGGGACGAGGTGGTCTGTCGGGAAACCTTGTGTTAGGGGGTCAAAAGAGCCATAATGTTTGATCCCACCGTTGGATCGCGCATAAATTTTTGAGTTTCCGCATAGAGTTTTCCTCGATGGTCTAGAGTACCTACTCGGTGACGAGGTGGACTGGTCGGGCAACCTTGAGTAATGGGTCAAAGGGCCATAATGTTTGATCCCACCCGTTGGATGGCTTCGAATTTTTACACGAGTTCAGCGTATTTTCCTCCGGGGAGCTATAGAATAACTACTCAGGGACGAGGTGGTCTGGTCAGGAAACCTTGAGTAAGGGGTCAAAAGAGCCATAATGTTTGATCCCACCGTTGGATCGCGCTAAATTTTTAACGAGTTTCCGCATGGGTTTTCCTCGGTAAGTAGCTCTTAGAATACCTACTCGGGTGACGAGGTGAATCGGTCGGGAAACCTTGTGTAAGGGGTCAAAAAGAGCCATAATGTTTGATCCCATCGTGGGATCGCTTCAATTTTTACACGAGTTTGCGGCAGGTTTTCCTAGGTGTAACCTGGGAGATAACTACTCGGAGGTGGTGGTTTTGGAAACCTTGAGTAAGGGGTCAAAGGTGCCATAATGTTTGAGCCCACGGTTGAATCTTAAATTTTACCCGAGGTTTCGTGCAGTTTTCCTCAGGAGTAGCTACAGAATAACTGTCAGGGACGAGGTGGTCTGGTCGAGGAAACCTTGTGTAAGGGTCGAAAGAGCCGTAATGTTTGATCCGTTGGATCGCGCATAAATTTTTACACGGTTTTCCGCATAGAGTTTTCCTCGAGTGTAGCTATAGAATACCTACTCGGTAACGAGGTAGTATAGTCGAAACTTGGGTAAGGGGTCAAAAGTGCCATAATGTTTGATCCCACAGTTGGATCGGCGCTTAAATTTTTACCCAGTTTCACCCATGCAGTTTCCTCCGGGGTAGCTACGAACTCGCCTCTGAGGACAGAGGTAATCTGGTCAAGGAAAACCTTGCTTCAAAGAATTAAAGAGCTATAATGTTTGATCCACCCGTTGGATCGCTGGCAAATTTTTTTACACGAGTTTCCGCATATAGTTTTCCTTCGGTGTAGCTCGATACCTACTCGGTGACGAGGTGAACTGGTACATTCAACCTTGATAATGGATCCAAGAGGGCCATAATGTTTGATCCCCATCGTTTGATCGCTTAGGGTTTTACGTTTCATGCGGTTTTCCTCGGGGTAGCTCTACCGAATAACTACTCGTTGACTGAGGTGGGTCTGGTCAGGAAACCTTGAGTAAGGAGTCAAAAGGTGCCATAATGTTTTGACCCACCTGGTTGGATCGCTTAATTTTTTACACGAGTTTCGCATGCGAGTTTTTCCCTCGGGGTAGCTACAAGAATAACTACTCGGGGAGAGGTGGCCAGTTGGTCGAGTCGGTAACCCTTGAGTAAGGGGTCAAAAAGTGCCATAATATTTGATCCGTTGGATCGCGCTTGAAGTTTATACAGTTTTCGCATATAGTTTTCCTCGAGGTAGGTGGCGAATGCCTACTCGGTGACGAAAGGTGGACTGGTACGGTCGGGCCAACCCTGAGAGTAATGGGTCAAAAGGGCCATAATGTTTGATCCATCGTTGGATCGCGCTTAAATTTTTACACGAGTTTTTCCACTTTGGTTTTCCTCGGGTGGAAATTCTGCTCAGAACCTACTCGGTGCGGGAGAATTAGGGGTGGTTGGTGAACCTTGAGTCGGGTGTCAAAGAATACAATAATGTTTGATCTCCCTTGGATCGCGGTCAAATTTTTACATGAGTTTCCGCATGCGGTTTTTTCCTCGGGTAGGTTCAGAATACTACTCGGTGGGAGGTGATGGTCGGCCAACCTTGAGTAAGGGTCAAAAGTGCCATAATGTTTGATCCCACCGTTGGATCGCGGTTATATTTTTACTCGAGTTTCCGCATGCGGTTTTCCTCGAGGTAGGTCCAAGGAATAACTACTCGGTGACGAGGTGATCTGAGTCGGGAAACCTTGAGTAAGGGGGTCAAAGAGCCATAATGTTTGATCCCACCGTTGGATGACGCTCAAATTTTTACACGAGTTTCCACGATGAATTTTCCTCGGTGTAGCTCTTTGAATAACTAGTCGGTGACGAGGTGGTGCAGTCGGCCAACCTTGAGTAAGGGGTCAAAAGGGCCATAATATTTGATCCCACCGTTGGATCGCGCTTAAATTTTTACACGAGTTTTCGCATGCAGTTTTCCTCGGGGTAGGTACGGAATAACTACTCGGTGACGAGGTGTTGCAGTCGGTAAACCTTGAGTAAGGGGTCAAAAGGGCCATAATGTTTGATCCCACCGTTGGATCGCGCTTAAATTTTTACGAGTTTCCGGATGCGGTTTTCCTCGGAGTAGCTATGGAATCGGCTACTACGTGACGACGGCTGTCGCCGGCGAACATTGTGTATGGGGTCAAAAGCTCCGTAATGTTTGATCCCATCGTTGGATCGCGGTCAATTTTTACACGAGTTTCCGCATGCGGTTTTCCTCGGGGTAGGTACGGAATAACTACTCGGTGACGAGGTGGTCGAGTCGGGAAACCTTGAGTAAGGGGTCAAAGGGCCATAATGTTTTATCCCACCGTTGGATCGCGCTTAAATTTTTAACACGAGTTTCCGAATGCGGTTTTCCTCGGGGTAGCTACGGAATCGGCTGCTACGTGACGAGGAGGGTGCGACGCGAACCTTGATTCGGGTGTCAAAAGCTACGCAATGTTTGATCCACCAGTTCGATCGCGGTTAAATTTTTACACGAGCATGCGGTTTTCCTCGGGGTAGGTGCGGGGTAACTACTCGGTGACGAGGTGGTACAGGTCGGGGAAACCTTGAGTAAGGGGTCAAAAGAGCCATAATGTTTGATCCCACCGTCGGATGGCGCTCAAATTTTTACGAGTTTGGATGGTTTTCACGACCTTCTGAATCCCCTCTGCGAGGTCCGCCGCCTTGTGTAAGGGGTCAAAAGCTCGTAATGTTTGATCCCATTGATGGATGCGGTCCAATTTTTTACAAAATTTTAATGCGAATTTTCCTCGGGGCGAAGGTCTGGAAATCTTCTAGGTGGTGGTGCAGTCGTTAAACCTTGAGTAAGGGGTCAAAAGGGCCACATGTTTGATCCCCACGTTG
>JAGMVL010001036.1:0-34573 GCA_019202695.1 Populus x sibirica
GCCATAATGTTTGATCCCATGGATTGGATTGCGCTTAAATTTTTACACGAGTTTCCGCATAGAGTTTTCCTCGATGTAGCTATAGAATACTACTCGGTGACGAGGTGGATTAGTAGTCGACTGACCCAGGTAAGGGATCAAAAGGGCCGTAATGTTTGATCCCACTAGTTGGATCGCGGTCAATTTTTTCACACGAGGAGGTTGTGGCACCCGATTTTCCTAGGTGTAGCTATCTGGAATAACTACTCGGTGACGTGGTGAAATGGTCGGAAACCTTGAGTAAGGGTCAAAGGTGCCATAATGTTTGAACCCACGGTTGGATCGCGTCCAAATTTTTACCGAGTTTCGCATGCGGTTTTCCTCGGGGTAGCTCTGAATAACTACTCGGGGACGAGGTGGTGCAGTCGGGAAACCTTGTGTAAGGGGTCAAAAGAGCCATAATGTTTGATCCCACCGTTGGATCGTAAATTTTTACGAGTTTCACGCATAGTTTTCTCGATGTAGCTATAGAATACCTGCTTAGTTTTTTTAATTTTTTTACACGAGTTTCCGCATGCGGTTTTTCCTCGGATGTAGCTATAGAATAACTACTCGGTGACGAGGTGGTCCGAGTCGGAAACCTTGAGTAATGGGGGTCAAAAGAGCCATAATGTTTGATCCCACGTTGGATCGCGCTTAAATTTTTACACGAGTTTCGCATGAGTTTTCTCGGGGTAGCTACGGAATAACTACTCGGGGACCAGGTGATCTAGTCGGAAACCTTGTGTGGGTCAAAAGAGCCATAATGTTTGATCCCATCGTGGGATCGCGGTCAAATTTTTTACACGAGTTTACGCATGCGGTTTTCCTCGGTGTACTGCTCTTAGAATAACTACTCGGTGACGAGGTGGTCTGGTGGAAACCTTGAGTAAGGGTCAAAAGTGCCATAATGTTTGATCCCACAGTTGGATCGCGCTTAAATTTTTACCCGAGTTTCCGCATGGTTTTTCCTCGGGGTAGCTACGGAATAACTACTCGGGACGAGGTGGTGCAGTCGGGAAACCTTGTGTAAGGGGGTCAAAGAGCCATAATGTTTGATCCCACCGTTGGATCGCGCATAAATTTTTACACGAGTTTCCGTCGGAGTTTTCTCGGGTAAGCTAGAATACCTACTCGGTGACGAGGTGGGCCCAGTCGGCCAACCTTGGAGTAATGAGATCAAAAGGGGCCATAATGTTTGATCCCACCGTTGGATGCGCTTAAATTTTTGCAGGAGTTTCCGCATGCATTTTTCCTCGGGGTAGCTACAGGAGATAACTACTCGGGGACGAGGTGGTGCAGTCGGAAACCTTGTGTAAGGGGGTCAAAAGAGCCATAATGTTTGATCCCATCGTGGGATCGCGGTCAATTTTACACGAGTTTCGCATGCGGTTTTCCTCGGTGTAACTCTTAGAATAACTACTCGGTGGACAGGGTGGTGCAGTCGGGAAACCTTGAGTAAGGGGTCAAAAGTGCCATAATGTTTGATCCCCTTGTTGGATGGCGCTTAAATTTTTACAGTTTAAGGCATGCATTTTCCTCGGGGTAGAGAAACCTCTGGTAGGGTCGAAGAACTACTCGGGGGCCGAGGTGGTCGGGGACGAGGAGTAGTCGGGAAACCTTGTGTAAGGGGTCAAAAGAGCCATAATGTTTGATCCTGCAGATTGGATCGCGCTTAAATTTTTACACGAGTTTCGCATAGAGTTTTCCTCGATGTAGCTATAGAATACCTGCTCGGTGACGAGGTGGTGGTCGGACCACCTTGAGTAATGGATCAAAAGGGCCATAATGTTTGATCCACACAGTTGGATCGCGCTTAAATTTTTACGAGTTTCGCATGCGGTTTTCCTCGAGTGTACCCTCTGCGGAATAACTACTCGGTGACGGTGGTGATGCAGGTCGGAAACCTTGAGTAAGGGGTCAAAAGGTGCCATAATGTTTGAACCCACCGGTTGGATCGCGCTTAGAATTTTTACGCGGGTTTCGCATCAGGTTTTCCTCGGGGTAGCTCACGGAATAACTACTCGGGGACGAGGTGAAGTGCGGTGAGGGAAACCTTGTGTAAGGGGTCAAAAGAGCCATAATGTTTGATCCACATAGTTGGATCGCGCATAAATTTTTTACACGAGTTTCGCATAAGTTTTCCTCGATGTAGCTATAGAATACCTACTCGGTGAGGAGGTGTAGTCGGCCAACCTTGAAGTAATGGGTCAAAAGGAGCCATAATGTTTGATCCCATAGTTGGATCGCGCTTAAATTTTTACGAGTTTCATGCGGTTTTCCTCGGGGTAGCTACGGAATAACTACTCGGGGACGGAGGTGAGTGCAGTCGGGAAACCTTGAGTGTGGGGGTCCAAAAGAGCCATAATGTTTGATCCCATCGTTGGATCGCGGTTAATTTTTTACACGAGTTTCCGCATGCGGTTTTCCTCGGTGTAGCTACGAATAACTACTCGGTGACGAAAGTGTTAGTGCGTCGGGAAACCTTGAGTAAGGGGTCAAAAGTGCCATAATGTTTGA
This sequence comes from Populus x sibirica, assembly GCA_019202695.1. Classification (NCBI taxonomy): domain Eukaryota; kingdom Viridiplantae; phylum Streptophyta; class Magnoliopsida; order Malpighiales; family Salicaceae; genus Populus; species Populus x sibirica. The sequence continues at coordinate 2,539 of JAGMVL010001036.1, forward strand.
TCCCACTTGTTGGATCGCGCTTAAATTTTTACCGAGTTTACGCATATTTTCCTCGGGGTAGCTACGGAGATAACTACTCGGAGACGAGGTGATCGAGTCGGGAAACCTTGTGTAAGGGGTCAAAAGAGCCATAATGTTTGATCCCACCGGTTGGATCGCGCTTAAATTTTTACACGAGTTTCCGCATAGAGTTTTCCTCGATGTAGCTATAGAATACCTACTCGGTGACGAGGTTAGGCAGTCGGCCAACCTTGAGTAATGGATCAAAAGGGCCATAATGTTTGATCCCACCGTTGGATGGCGCTTAAATTTTTACACGAGTTTCGCATGCGAGTTTTCCTCGGTGTACCTACTGGGAATAACTACTCGGTGACGAGGTGGTGCGGGTCGGGAAACCTTGAGTAAGGGGTCAAAGGTGCCATAATGTTTGAACCACCGGTTGGATCGCGCTTAAATTTTTATAGAGTTTCCGCGTACGGTTTTCCTCGGGGTAGCTACTGAGAATAACTACTCGGGGACGAGGTGGTGCAGTCGGGAAACCTTGTGTAAGGGGTCAAAAGAGCCATAATGTTTGATCCATCGTTGGATCGCGCTAAATTTTTACACGAGTTTCGCATGTAGAGTTTTCCTCGATGTAGCTATAGAATACCTACTCGGTGACGAGGTGGGTGGAGTCGGCCAGCCTTGAGTAATGGGTCAAAAGAGGCCATAATGTTTGATCCCACCGTTGGATCGCGCTTAAATTTTTACACGAGTTTCGCATGCGGTTTTCCTCGGTGTAGCTACGGAATAACTACTCGGGGACGAGGTGGTGCAGTCGGGAAACCTTGTGTAAGGGGTCAAAAGAGCCATAATGTTTGATCCCACCGTTGGATCGCGCTTGAATTTTTCACGAGTTTACGCATGGGGTTTTCCTCGGATGCTTTACCGAATAACTACTCGGGGACGGGGTAGTGCAGTCGGGAAACCTTGAGTAAGGGGTCAAAAGAGCCATAATGTTTGATCCCACCGTTGGATCGCTTAAATTTTACGAGTTTTCCGCATGCGGTTTTCCTCGGGGGTAGCTCTGAATAACTACTCGGGGGACGGGTTAATTGGCAGTCGGGAAACCTTGTGTAAGGGTCAAAAGAGCCATAATGTTTGATCCCATCGTTGGATCCGCTTAAATTTTTACACGAGTTTCCGCATAGAGTTTTCCTCAGGTGTAGCTATAGAATACCTACTCGGTGACGAGGTGAATTTGGTCGGCCAACCTTGAGTAATGGGTCAAAAGGGCCATAATGTTTGATCCCACCCGTTGGATCGCGCTTAAATTTTTACGAGTTTCCGCATGCGAGTTTTCCTCAGGTGTACCTACTGGGAATAACTACTCGGTGACGAGGTGGTGCAGTCGGGAAACCTTGAGTAAGGGGTCAAAGGTGCCATAATGTTTGATCCCACGGTTGGATCGCGCTTAAATTTTTACAAGAGTTTCGGCATGCGGTTTTCCTCGGGGTAGCTACAGAATAACTACTCGAGACGAGGTGGTGCAGTCGGGAAACCTTGTGTAAGGGGTCAAAAGAGCCATAATGTTTGATCCCATCGTTGGATCGCGCTTAATTTTTTACACGAGTTTCCGCATAGGGTTTTCCTCGATGTAGCTCCAGAATACCTGCTCGGTGACGAGGTGGTGTAGTCGGGAAACCTTGAGTAAGGGGTCAAAAGAGCCATAATGTTTGATCCCATCGTTGGATCGCTTAATTTTTACACGAGTTTCCGCATGCGGTTTTCCTCGGGGTAGCTACGGAATAACTACTCGGGGACGGATACAGTGTGGTCGGGAAACCTTGAGTAAGGGGTCAAAAGAGCCATAATGTTTGATCCCACGTTTGGATCGTGCTTAAATTTTTACACGAGTTTCGCATGCGGTTTTCCTCGGGATAGCTCTGAATAACTACTCGGGGACGAGGTGATGCGAGTCGGGAAAACTTGAGTAAGGGGTCAAAAGAGCCATAATGTTTGATCCCACCGTTGGATCGCGCTTAAATTTTTACACGAGTTTCCGCATAGAGTTTTCCTCGGGGTAGCTACGGAATAACTACTCGGGGACGAGGTGATGCAGTCGGGAAACCTTGAGTAAGGGTCAAAAGAGCCATAATGTTTGATCCACAGTTGGATCGCAGCTTAAATTTTACCCGAGTTTTCCGGATGCGGTTTTCCTCGATGTAGCTATGAGAATAACTACTCGGTGACGAGGTGGTCTGAAGTCGGCCAACCTTGAGTAAGGGGTCAAAAGGGCCATAATGTTTGATCCACAGTTGGATCGCGCTTAAATTTTACACGAGTTTCCGCATGCGGTTTTCCTCGGGATAGCTACTGAATAACTACTCGGGGACGAGGTGGTGCAGTCGGGGAAGCCTTGGGTAAGGGGGTCAAAAGTGCCATAATGTTTGATCCCACAGTTGGATCCGCTTAAATTTTTAGAGTTTCCGCATGCAGTTTTCCTCGGGGTAGCTACAGAATAACTACTCGGGGACGAGTTGGTGCAAGTCGGGAAACCTTGGGTAAAGGGGTCGAAAAGAGCCATAATGTTTGATCCACACAGTTGGATCGCGCTTAAATTTTTACACGAGTTTCGCGTAGAGTTTTCCTCGATGTAGCTATGGAATACCTGCTCGGTGGTGAGGTGGTGCTAGTCGGCCAACCTTGAGTAATGGATCAAAAGGGCCAATGTTTGATCCCACTACGTTGGATCAGCTTAAATTTTCAGGAGTTTCATCCCGGTTTTCCTCGGGGTAGCTACGGGAATAACTACTCGGGGAGACGAGGTGGTGCTAGTGGGAAACCTTTGAGTAAGGGGTATTAAAAGAGCCCATAATGTTTGATCCCATAGTTGGATCGCGGTCAAATTTTTACACGAGTTTCCATCAGTTTTCCTCGGTGTAGGCTAAGAATTCACCTGGGGTGACGGGTAGTAGTCGGAAACCTTGAGTAAGGGATCGAAAGGGCCATAATGTTTGATCCCATTGTTGGATCGCGCTTAAATTTTTACTCGAGGTTTCGCATAGGGTTTCCTCGGTGTAGCTACGGAGATAACTACTCGGGGACGAGGTGGTCTGGTGGAAACCTTGTGTAAAGTCAAAAGAGCCATAATGTTTGATCCATAGTTGGATCGCGCTTAAATTTTTACACGAGTTTCATGCGGTTTTCTCGGGGTAGCTACGGAATAACTACTCGAGGGGGCGGGTGGTCACAGTCGGGGAAACCTTGAGTAAGGGGTCAAAAGGCCATACTGTTTGATCCCACGGTTGGATGCCGCTCAATTTTTTTACACGAGTTTCCGCATGCGGTTTCCTCGGTGTAGCTCGAGATAACTACTCGGGGAGGGTGGTACAGTGGGGAAACCTGTGGGGTGGGGGTCGAAAGTGCCATAATGTTTGATCCCACTTAGTTGGATCAGGCTTAAATTTTATGCGATTTTCCTGGGTAAGCGGAATAACTACTCGGGGACGAGGTGGTGAGAGTCGGGAAACCTTGTTGTAAGGGTCAAAAGAGCCATAATGTTTGATCCCACAGTTGGATCGCGCTAAATTTTTACACAAGTTTCGCGTAGAGTTTTCCTCGATGTAGCTACGGAATACCTACTCGGTGACGAGGTGGAGTTGAGTCGGCCAACCTTGAGTAATGGATCAAAGGGCCATAATGTTTGAGTCCCGATTGGATCGATGTTACAATTTTGAGTTTCGCATAGCATTTTCCTCGGGTGGCTACGGAATAACTACTCGGGGGCGAGGTGGTGAGTCGGCTTGTGTAAGGGGTCAAAAAGAGCCATAATGTTTGATCCCATAGTGGGATCGCGGTCAATTTTTTACGGGTTTCGCTTGCAGTTTTTCCTCGGTGTAGCTCTGGAATAACTACTCGGTGACGAGGTGGTGCGGTCGGGAAACCTTGAGTAAGGGGTCAAAAGTGCCATAATGTTTGATCCCACTGTTGGATCGCTTATTTTGCGGTTTCCCGCATGCGTTTTTCCTCGGGGTAGCTACTGGAATAACTACTCGGGACGAGGTGAGTGCAGTCGGGAAGCCTTGTGTAAGGGGTCAAAAGAGCCATAATGTTTGATCCCATCGTTGGATCGCGCTTAAATTTTTACGAGTTTTAGCATAGAGTTTTCCTCGATGTAGCTAGGGAATACCTACTCGGTGGCGAGGTGGGTGAGGTCGGCCAACCTTGAGTAATGGATCAAAAGGGCCATAATGTTTGATCCACGCGTTGGATCGCGCTTAAATTTTTACACGGGTTTCGCATGCGGTTTTCCTCGGTGTAGCTACAGGCTAACTACTCGGTGAGAGTGGTCCAGTCGGGAAACCTTGAGTAAAGGGTCAAAAGTGCCATAATGTTTGATCCCACCGGTTGGATCGCGCTTAAATTTTGCACGAGTTTCCGCATCGGTTTTCCTCGAGGTAGCTACGGAATAACTACTCGGGACGAGGTGAGTGCAGTCGGGAAACCTTGTGTAAGGGGTCAAAAGAGCCATAATGTTTGATCCCCACTGGTTGGATCCGCTTAAATTTTTACACGAGTTTCGCATAGAGTTTTCCTCGATGTAGCTATAGAATACCTACTCGGTGACGAGGTGAATTTAGTCGGCCAACCTTCAGTAATGGATCAAAAGGGCCATAATGTTTGATCCCACGATTGGACCGCTTAAATTTTTACACGGGTTTTCGCATGCATTTTTTCCTCGGGAGGCTAACTGAATAACTACTCGGGACGAGGTGGTGCGGTCGGGAAACCTTTGTGTGTAAGGGTCAAAAGAGCCATAATGTTTGATCCCATCGTTGGATCGCGCTTAAATTTTTACACGAGTTTCGCATATAGTTTTCCTCGATGTAGCTATGGAATGACTACTGGGATCTAGGTGATTGCAGTGGGAAACCTTGTGTAAGGGGTCAAAGGGCCATAATGTTTGATCCCATGTTGGATCACGCTTAAATTTTTACAGGAGTTTCCACATGCGGTTTTCCTCGGGGTAGCTATCAGAATAACTACTCGGGGACGAGGTGATGGAGTCGGGAAGCCTTGTGTAAGGGGTCAAAAGGGCCATAATGTTTGATCCCACGCGTTGGATGTGCTTAAATTTTTACCCGAGTTTCGCGTAGGGTTTTCCTCGATGTGGGCTCTGAGAATACCTACTCAGTGAGTGGAGAAGTGGGCCAAGCCTTGAGTAATGTTTGATCCCTTGGATCGCGCTTAAATTTTTACGAGTTTCGCATGCGGTTTTCTAGGTGTACCTCTGGGAATACCTACTGGCGATGACGAGGTGGGTGGTCGGGAAACCTTGAGTAAGGGGGGCAAAGGTGCCATAATGTTTGAACCCGCCAGTTGGATCGCGCTTAAATTTTTGGAGTTTCCGTAGCAGTTTTCCTCGAGGTAGCTAGAATAACTACTCGGGGACGAGGTGGTCAGTCGGGGAAACCTTGTGTAAGGGGTCAAAAGAGCCATAATGTTTGATCCCACGTTGGATCGCGGAGTAAATTTTTACCCGAGTTTTCCGCATGAGAGTTTTCTCGATGTAGCTATAGAATAACTACTCGGTGACGAGGTGTGCAGTCGCCGTAAACCTTGAGGTAAGGGGTCAAAGGGCCATAATGTTTGAGTCCAAATTGCAGATGTGCCTTAAATTTTACAGTTTCGCATAGAATTTTCCTCGGGGTAGCTGAGAATAACTACTCGGGAACGAGGTAAGTTTGGAGTGGGAAACCTTGTGTAAGGGATTGAGCCATAATGTTTGATCCCATCGTTGGATCGCGTTAATTTTTTACACGAGTTTCGCGTACGGTTTTCCTCGGTGTAGCTACTAGAATAACTACTCGGTAGTGATGCAGTCTGGGAAACCTTGAGTAAGGGGTCAAAGTGCCATAATGTTTGATCCCTTAGTTGGATCGCCCTTCCAAATTTTACACGGGTTTCGCATGCGGTTTTCCTCGGGGTAGCTCTACGAATAACTACTCGGGGACGAGGTGGTGCAGTCGGAAACCTTGTGTAAGGGGGTCAAAAGAGCCATAATGTTTGATCCCACTTAGTTGGATCGCTTAAATTTTTACGAGTTTCCGCATAGAGTTTTCCTCGATGTAGCTACAGAATACCTACTCGGGACGAGGTGGTCGTCGGGAAACCTTGAGTAAGGGGTCAAAAGAGCCATAATGTTTGATCCCATCGTTGGATCGCGGTCAATTTTTTACACGAGTTTACGCATGCGGTTTTCCTAGAGTGTACCTCAGAATAACTACTCGGGGACGGAGGTGGTGCAGTCGGGAAACCTTGAGTAAGGGGTCAAAAGAGCCATAATGTTTGATCCCACGGTTGGATCGCGCTTAAATTTTTACACGAGTTTCCGCGTGCGGTTTTCCTCGGGATAGCTACGGAATAGCTACTCGGGGACGAGGTGATGCAGTCGGGAAACCTTGAGTAAAGGGTCAAAAGAGCCATAATGTTTGATCCCCCAGTTTGGATCGCGCTTTTAAATTTTTACACGAGTTTCCGCATAGAGTTTTCCTCGGTGTAGCTATAGAATAACTACTCGGGGTGAGGTGGTCTGGTCGGGCAACCTTGAGTAAGGGGTCAAAAGGGCCATAATGTTTGATCCCACAGTTGGATCGCGCTTAGAATTTTACTGAGTTTCGGATGCGGTTTTCCTCGGGGTAGCTCCGAGAGTAACTACTCGGGGACGAGGTGGTAGGTCGGAAACCTTGTGTAAGGGTCAAGAGCCATAATGTTTGATCCCATCGTTGGATCGCGTTCAATTTTTTACACGAGTTTCCGCATGCGGTTTTCCTCGGGGTAGCTCTGAGATAACTACTCGGGGACGAGGTGAAGTGCAGTCGGGAAACCTTGAGTAAGGGGTCAAAAGAGCCATAATGTTTGATCCCACTAGTTGGATCGCGCTTAAATTTTTACGAGTTTCGCATGCGGTTTTCCTCGGGGTAGCTACGGGAATAACTACTCGGGGACGAGGTGTTACAGTCGGGGAAACCTTGTGTAAGGGGTCAAAAGAGCCATAATGTTTGATCCACTTAGTTGGATCGCGCTTAAATTTTTACACGAGTTTCGCATAGAGTTTTCCTCGGGTAGCTACGGAATAACTACTCGGGGACGAGGTGATGTAGTCGGAAAACTTGAGTAATGGGTCAAAAGAGCCATAATGTTTGATCCCACCGTTGGATCGCGCTTAAATTTTTACACGAGTTTCGTCATGCAGTTTTCCTCGGTGTAGCTACAGAATAACTACTCGGGGACAGGTGATGCAGTCGGGAAACCTTGAGTAAGGGGGTCAAGTGCCATAATGTTTGATCCCACCGGTTGGATCGCGCTTAAATTTTTACCGAGTTTCGCATGCGGTTTTCCTCGGGGTAGCTACTGAGAATAACTACTCGGGGACGAGGTGGTGCAGTCGGGAAACCTTGTGTAAGGGGTCAAAAAGAGCCATAATGTTTGATCCAAGTTGGATCGCGCATAAATTTTTACGAGTTTTGCATCGAGTTTTCCTCGGGGTAGGCTATGGAATACTGCTCGGTGACGAGGTGGGTCAAGTCGGAAACCTTGAGTAATGGGTCAAAAGGGCCATAATGTTTGATCCCACGGTTGGATGCGCTTAAATTTTTACACGGTTTTCGCATGCGAGTTTTCCTCGGTGTAGCTACAGAATAACTACTCGGGGACGAGGTGGTGCAGTCGGGGAAACCTTGAGTAAGGGGTCAAAAGAGCCATAATGTTTGATCACCGTTGGATCGCTTAAATTTTTACACGAGTTTCGCATGCGGTTTTCCTCGAGTAGCTACGGAATAACTACTCGGGGACGAGGTGGTCAAGTCGGGAAACCTTGAGTAAGGGGTCAAAAGTGCCATAATGTTTGATCCCATCAGTTGGATCGCGCTTAAATTTTCACGAGTTTCCGCATGCGGTTTTCCTCGGGTAGCTTCTGAGAATAACTACTCGGGGACGAGGTGGTGCAGTCGGGAAACCTTGTGTAAGGGGTCAAAAGAGCCATAATGTTTGATCCGTTGGATCGCGCTTAAATTTTTACGAGTTTCGCATAGAGTTTTCCTCGATGTAGCTATAGAATACCTACTCGGTGACGAGGTGGGTAGTCGGCAAACCTTGAGTAATGGATCAAAAGGGCCATAATGTTTGATCCCACGGTTGGATCGCTTAAATTTTTACGGGATTTCGCATGCGGTTTTCCTCGGTGTAGCTCTGGGAATAACTGCTCGGGTGAGGTGGTGGCAGTCGGGAAGCCTTGAGTAAGGGGTCAAAGGTGCCATAATGTTTGATCCACGGTTGGATCGCGCTTAAATTTTTGCCCGAGTTTCCGCATGCGGTTTTCCTCGGGGTAGCTACGAGAATAACTACTCGGGGACGAGGTGGTGCAGTCGGGAAACCTTGTGTAAGGGGTCAAAAGAGCCATAATGTTTGATCCCACTGTTGGATCGCGCTTAAATTTTTACACGAGTTTCGCGTGCGTTTTCCTCGATGTATCTAGTGAATACCTACTCGGTGACGAGGTGGGTAGTCGGCCAACCTTGGGTAATGGGTCAAAAGGGCCATAATGTTTGATCCCCCAGTTGGATCCGCTTAAATTTTGCACGGGTTTCCGCATGCATTTTTCCTCGGGGTAGCTCAGAGAATAACTACTCGGGGAGCGAGGTGGTGCAGTCGGGGAAACCTTGTGTAAGGGTCAAAAGAGCCATAATGTTTGATCCCATCGTTGGATCGCCTTAAATTTTTACGAGTTTCGCATAGGTTTTCCTCGATGTAGCTATAGAATACCTACTCGGTGTGGCGAGGTGGTGCAGTCGGGACAACCTTGAGTAATGGGTCGAAAAGAGCCATAATGTTTGATCCACCAGTTGGATCGCGCTTAAATTTTTACCCGAGTTTCGCATACGGTTTTCCTCGGGGTAGCTACGGGAATAACTACTCGGGGGCGAGGTGTGCGAGTCGGGAAACCTTGTGTAAGGGGTCAAAAGAGCCATAATGTTTGATCCCACCGTTGGATCGCGCTTAAATTTTACTCGAGTTTCGCATGAGTTTTCCTCGAGGTAGCTGCGGGAATACCTACTCGATGACGAGGTGGGTGGTCGGCCAACCTTGAAGTAATGGGTCAAAAGGGCCATAATGTTTGATCCCACAGTTGGATCGCGCTTAAATTTTTACACGAGTTTACGCATATGGTTTTCCTCGGTGTAGCTATAGAATAACTACTCGGTGACGAGGTGAGTTGAGTCGGCCAACCTTGAGTAATGGGTCGAAAAGAGCCATAATGTTTGATCCTTAGTTGGATCGCGCTTAAATTTTTACACGAGTTTCGCATGCGGTTTCCTCGGTGTAGCTACGGAATAACTACTCGGGGACGAGGTGATGCAGTCGGGAAACCTTGAGTAAGGGGTCAAAAGGGCCATCATGTTTGATCCCACTAGTTGGATCGCGCTTAAATTTTTGCTCGAGTTTCCGCATGTAGAGTTTTCCTCGGTGTAGCTACAGAATAACTACTCGGGGACGAGGTGGTGCAGTCGGGAAACCTTGAGTAAAGGGGTCAAAAGGGCCATAATGTTTGATCCCACCGTTGGATCGCGCTTAAATTTTTGCACGGGTTTCCGCATGCGGTTTTCCTCGGGGTAGCTATGGAATAACTACTCGGGGACGAGGTGGTGCAGTCGGGAAACCTTGAGTAAGGGGTCAAAAGTGCCATAATGTTTGATCCCACGGGTTGGATCGCTTAAATTTTTGCAGAGTTTCCGCATGCGGTTTTCCTCGGGGTAGCTACGGAATAACTACTCGGGGACGAGGTGGTGCAGTCGGGAAACCTTGTGTAAGGGGTCAAAAGAGCCATAATGTTTGATCCCACTAGTTGGATCGCGCTTAAATTTTTACGAGTTTCCGCATAGAGTTTTCCTCGATGTAGCTATAGAATACCTACTCGGTGACGAGGTGGCAGTCGGCCAACCTTGAGTAATGGATCAAAAGGGCCATAATGTTTGATCCCACCGTTGGATCGCGCTTAAATTTTTACACGAGTTTCCGCATGCGAGTTTTCCTCGGTGTAGCTACTGGAATAACTACTCGGGGCCGAGGTGGTGCAGTCGGGAAACCTTGAGTAAGGGTCAAAAGAGCCATAATGTTTGATCCACCGTTGGATCGCGCTTAAATTTTTACCGAGTTTCGCATGCGGTTTTTCCTCGGGGTAGCTCTGAGAATAACTACTCGGGGACGAGGTTGTGGTCGGGGAAACCTTGTGTAAGGGGTCAAAAGAGCCATAATGTTTGATCCCATAGTTGGATCGCGGTAAATTTTTACACGAGGTTTCGCATGAGGGTTTTCCTCGGGGTAGCTACGGAATAACTACTCGGGGACGAGGTGAGATGTGGTCGGAAACCTTGTGTAAGGGGTCAAAGAGCCATAATGTTTGATCCCATCGTTGGATCGCGGTTAAATTTTTTTTACACGAGTTTCCGCATGCATAGGTTTTCCTCGGGGTAGCTACTAGAATAACTACTCGGGGACGAGGTGTTGCGGTCGGGAAACCTTGAGTAAGGGGTCAAAAGAGCCATAATGTTTGATCCCACCATTGGATCGCGCTTAAATTTTGCACGAGTTTCCGCATGCGGTTTTCCTCGGGGTAGCTACGGAATAACTACTCGGGGACGAGGTGATGCAGTCGGGAAACCTTGAGTAAGGGGTCAAAAGAGCCATAATGTTTGATCCCACTAGTTGGATCGCTTAAATTTTTACACGAGTTTCGCATGGGTTTTCCTCGGGGTAGCTACGGGAATAACTACTCGGTGCGAGGTGGTGCAGTCGGGAAACCTTGAGTAAGGGTCAAAAGTGCCATAATGTTTGATCCCACCAGTTGGATCGCGCTTAAATTTTTCACGAGTTCGCATAGGGTTTTCCTCGGGGTGGCTACTGGAATAACTACTCGGTGACGAGGTGGTGCAGTCGGAAACCTTGTGTAAGGGTCAAAAGAGCCATAATGTTTGATCCCACCGTTGGATCGCGCTTAAATTTTTACGAGTTTCCGCATACGGTTTTCCTCGATGTAGCTATAGAATACTACTCGGGGGCGAGGTGGTCGCAGTCGATGGAAACCTTGAGTAAAGGAGAAGGCCATAATGTTTGATCCCCCAGTTGGATCGCGCATAAATTTTTCACGAGTTTTCGCATGCAGTTTTCCTCGTGTAGCTCAGAGATAACTACTCGGGTGACGAGGTGGTGCGAGTCGGGAAACCTTGAGTAAGGGGTCAAAAGGGCCATAATGTTTGATCCCAGTTGGATCGCGCTTAAATTTTTACACGAGTTTCCGCATAGAGTTTTCCTCGGGGTAGCTACGGAATAACTACTCGGGGACGGGGTGGTGCGGTCGGGAAACCTTGTGTAAGGGGTCAAAAGAGCCATAATGTTTGATCCCCGTTGGATCGCGCTTAAATTTTTACGAGTTTCCGCATAGAGTTTTCCTCGGATGTAGCTGCAGAATACCTACTCGGTGACGAGGTGGATGCAGTCGGGAAACCTTGAGTAAGGGGTCAAAGGAGCCATAATGTTTGATCCCACCGTTGGATCGCGCTTAAATTTTACACGAGTTTCCGCATGCGGTTTTCCTCGGGTGTAGCTCTCGGAATAACTACTCGGGGACGAGGTGGTACAAGTCGGGAAACCTTGAGTAAGGGGTCAAAAGAGCCATAATGTTTGATCCCACAGTTGGATCGCGCTTAAATTTTTACTCGAGTTTCGCATGCGGAGTTTTCCTCGAGGTAGCTACGGAATACCTACTCGGGGACGAGGTGGTGCAGTCGGGAAACCTTGAGTAAGGGGTCAAAAGAGCCATAATGTTTGATCCCACCGTTGGATCGCGCTTAAATTTTTACACGAGTTTCGCATGCGAGTTTTCCTCGGTGTAGCTACGGAATAACTACTCGGGGACGAGGTGGTGCAGTCGGGAAACCTTGAGTAAGGGTCAAAAGAGCCATAATGTTTGATCCCCTGTTGGATCGCGCTTAAATTTTTACACGAGTTTCCGCATGGGGTTTTCCTCGGAGGTAGCTACGGAATAACTACTCGGGGACGAGGTGGTGCAGTCGGAAACCTTGAGTAAGGGGTCAAAAGAGCCATAATGTTTGATCCCCAGTTGGATCGCGCTTAAATTTTTACCACGAGTTTCCGCATGCGGTTTTCCTCGGTGTAGCTTCTGGAATACCTACTCGGGGACGAGGTGGTGCGGTCGGGAAACCTTGAGTAAGGGGTCAAAAGTGCCATAATGTTTGATCCCACGGTTGGATCGCGCTTAAATTTTTCCGAGTTTCCGCATGCGGTTTTCCTCGGGGTAGCTACGGAATAACTACTCGGGGACGAGGTGATAGTCGGGAAACCTTGAGTAAGGGGTCAAAAGAGCCATAATGTTTGATCCCACCGTTGGATCGCGCTTAAATTTTTACACGAGTTTCCGCATGCGAGTTTTCCTCGGGGTAGCTACGGAATAACTACTCGGGGACGAGGTGGTGCAGTCGGGAAACCTTGTGTAAGGGGTCAAAGAGCCATAATGTTTGATCCCACCGTTGGATCGCGCTTAAATTTTTACGAGTTTCCGCATAGAGTTTTCCTCGGATGTAGCTTAGGAATACCTACTCGGTGACGAGGTGGTACGGGTCGGCCAACCTTGAGTAATGGATCAAAAGGGCCATAATGTTTGATCCCAAGTTGGATCGCGCTTAAATTTTTACCGAGTTTCCGCATGCGGTTTTCCTCGGGGTAGCTACTGGAATAACTACTCGGGGACGAGGTGGTGCAGTCGGGAAACCTTGTGTAAGGGGTCAAAAGAGCCATAATGTTTGATCCCGTTGGATCGCGCTTAAATTTTAGGATCGCGGCTTAAATTTTTACGGTGCGCCAAAGTTTCCGCATACGGTTTTCCTCGGGGTAGCTACGGAATAACTACTCGGGGACGAGGTGATGCAGTCGGGAAACCTTGTGTAAGGGGTCAAAAGAGCCATAATGTTTGATCCCACCGTTGGATCGCGCTTAAATTTTTGCACGAGTTTCCGCATGCGGTTTTCCTCGGTGTAGCTACGGGAATAACTACTCGGTGACGAGGTGATGTCGGTGGAAACCTTGAGTAAGGGGTCAAAAGTGCCATAATGTTTGATCCCACAGTTGGATCGCGCTTAAATTTTTATACGAGTTTTCGCATGCGGTTTTCCTCGGGGTAGCTACGGGAATAACTACTCGGGGACGAGGTGGTGCAGTCGGGAAACCTTGTGTAAGGGGTCAAAAGAGCCATAATGTTTTGATCCCACCGTTGGATCGCGCTTAAATTTTTACACGAGTTTCGCATAGAGTTTTCCTCGATGTAGCTATAGAATACCTACTCGGTGACGAGGTGGGTAGTCGGCCAACCTTGAGTAATGGATCAAAAGGGCCATAATGTTTGATCCCACCAGTTGGATCGCGCTTAAATTTTTACCCGAGTTTCGCATGCAGTTTTCCTCGGGGTAGCTACGGAATAACTACTCGGGGACGAGGTGGTGCAGTCGGGAAACCTTGTGTAAGGGGTCAAAAGAGCCATAATGTTTGATCCCACCGTTGGATCGCGCTTAAATTTTTACACGAGTTTCGCATAGAGTTTTCCTCGATGTAGCTATAGAATACCTACTCGGTGACGAGGTGGGTAGTCGGCCAACCTTGAGTAATGGATCAAAAGGGCCATAATGTTTGATCCCACCGTTGGATCGCGCTTAAATTTTTACACGAGTTTCGCATGCGGTTTTCCTCGGTGTAGCTACGGAATAACTACTCGGGGACGAGGTGGTGCAGTCGGGGAAACCTTGAGTAAGGGGTCAAAGGTGCCATAATGTTTGATCCCACGGTTGGATCGCGCTTAAATTTTTTACGAGTTTCCGCATGCGGTTTTCCTCGGGGTAGCTACGGAATAACTACTCGGGGACGAGGTGGTATCTGGTCGGGAAACCTTGTGTAAGGGGTCAAAAGAGCCATAATGTTTGATCCACTCGTTGGATCGCGCTTAAATTTTTACGAGTTTCGCATACGAGTTTTCCTCGATGTAGCTACGGAATAACTACTCGGTGACGAGGTGGTTGAGTCGGGCAACCTTGAGTAATGGGTCAAAAGGGCCATAATGTTTGATCCCATCGTTGGATCGCGCTTAAATTTTTACACGAGTTTCCGCATGCGGTTTTCCTCGGGTGTAGCTACGGAATAACTACTCGGGGACGAGGTGGTGCGGTCGGGAAACCTTGAGTAAGGGGTCAAAGGTGCCATAATGTTTGATCCCACGGGTTGGATCGCGCTTAAATTTTTACACGAGTTTCCGCATGCGGTTTTCCTCGGGGTAGCTACGGGAATAACTACTCGGGGACGAGGTGGTGCAGTCGGGAAACCTTGTGTAAGGGGTCAAAAGAGCCATAATGTTTGATCCACAGTTGGATCGCGCTTAAATTTTTACACGAGTTTCCGCATAGAGTTTTCCTCGATGTAGCTGCTAGGAATACCTACTCGGTGACGAGGTGATGCAGTCGGGCAACCTTGAGTAAGGGGTCAAAAGAGCCATAATGTTTGATCCCATGGTTGGATCGCGCTTAAATTTTTACACGAGTTTCCGCATGCGGTTTTCCTCGGGGTAGCTACGGAATAACTACTCGGGGACGAGGTGGTAGAGTCGGGAAACCTTGAGTAAGGGGTCAAAAGAGCCATAATGTTTGATCCACCGTTGGATCGCGCTTAAATTTTTACACGAGTTTCCGCATGCGGTTTTCCTCGGGGGTAGCTACGGAATAACTACTCGGGGACGAGGTGGTGAGTCGGGGAAACCTTGAGTAAGGGGTCAAAAGGGCCATAATGTTTGATCCCACCGTTGGATCGCGCTTAAATTTTTACACGAGTTTCCGCATAGAGTTTTCCTCGGGGTAGCTACTGGAATAACTACTCGGGGACGAGGTGGTGCAGTCGGGAAACCTTGTGTAAGGGGTCAAAAGAGCCATAATGTTTGATCCACCGTTGGATCGCGCTTAAATTTTTACACGAGTTTCCGCATGAGAGTTTTCCTCGAGGTAGCTACGAATAACTACTCGGGGACGAGGTGGTGCAGTCGGGGAAACCTTGAGTAAGGGGTCAAAAGAGCCATAATGTTTGATCCACCGGTTGGATCGCGCTTAAATTTTTACACGAGTTTCGCATGCGGTTTTCCTCGGGGTACCTACGGAATAACTACTCGGGTGACGAGGTAGGTGGCAGTCGGGAAACCTTGAGTAAGGGGTCAAAAGAGCCATAATGTTTGATCCCACGGTTGGATCGCGCTTAAATTTTTACACGAGTTTCCGCATAGCGGTTTTCCTCGGGGTAGCTCTGGAATAACTACTCGGGGACGAGGTGGTCCAGTCGGGCAACCTTGAGTAATGGGTCAAAAGGCCATAATGTTTGATCCCACCAGTTGGATCGCGCTTAAATTTTTACACGAGTTTCCGCATGCGGTTTTCCTCGGTGTAGCTACGGAATAACTACTCGGGGACGAGGTGATATGGTCGGGAAACCTTGAGTAAGGGGTCAAAAGTGCCATAATGTTTGATCCCACGGTTGGATCGCGCTTAAATTTTTACACGAGTTTCCGCATGGGGTTTTCCTCGGGGTAGCTACGGAGAATAACTACTCGGGGACGAGGTGGTGCAGTCGGGAAACCTTGAGTAAGGGGTCAAAAGAGCCATAATGTTTGATCCCACCAGTTGGATCGCGCTTAAATTTTTACACGAGTTTCCGCATGCGGTTTTCCTCGGGGTAGCTTCTGGAGAATAACTACTCGGGACGAGGTGGTGCGAGTCGGGAAACCTTGAGTAAGGGGTCAAAAGAGCCATAATGTTTGATCCCACGTGTTGGATCGCGCTTAAATTTTTACACGAGTTTCCGCATGCGGTTTTCCTCGGTGTAGCTCGGGAATAACTACTCGGGGACGAGGTGGTCCGGTCGGGAAACCTTGAGTAAGGGGTCAAAAGTGCCATAATGTTTGATCCCACGTTGGATCGCGCTTAAATTTTTACACGAGTTTCGCATGCGGTTTTCCTCGGGGTAGCTACTGGGAATAACTACTCGGGGACGAGGTGGTGCAGTCGGGAAACCTTGTGTAAGGGGTCAAAAGAGCTATAATGTTTGATCCCACCGTTGGATCGCGCTTAAATTTTTACACGAGTTTCCGCATGAGAGTTTTCCTCGATGTAGCTACGGGAATACCTACTCGGTGACGAGGTGGGCAGTCGGCCAACCTTGAGTAATGGATCAAAAGGGCCATAATGTTTGATCCCACCGTTGGATCGCTCTTAAATTTTTACACGAGTTTCCGCATCGGTTTTCCTCGGGGTAGCTACGGAATAACTACTCGGGGACGAGGTGGTGCAGTCGGGAAACCTTGTGTAAGGGGTCAAAAGAGCCATAATGTTTGATCCACTAGTTGGATCGCGCTTAAATTTTTACACGAGTTTCCGCATAGAGTTTTCCTCGATGTAGCTACGGAATACCTACTCGGGGACGAGGTGGACTGGTCGGCCAACCTTGAGTAATGGATCAAAAGGGCCATAATGTTTGATCCCACCGTTGGATCGCGCTTAAATTTTTACACGAGTTTCGCATGCGGTTTTCCTCGGGGTAGCTACGGAATAACTACTCGGGGACGAGGTGATAGTGGGGGAAACCTTGAGTAAGGGGTCAAAAGGTGCCATAATGTTTGATCCCACGGTTGGATCGCGCTTAAATTTTTACACGAGTTTCCGCATGCAGGTTTTCCTCGGGGTAGCTACGGAATAACTACTCGGGGACGAGGTGGTGCAGTCGGGAAACCTTGAGTAAGGGGTCAAAAGAGCCATAATGTTTGATCCCACCGTTGGATCGCGCTTAAATTTTTACACGAGTTTCCGCATAGAGTTTTCCTCGAGGTAGCTAGGGAATACCTACTCGGTGACGAGGTGTGATGCAGTCGGCCAACCTTGAGTAAGGGGTCAAAAGGGCCATAATGTTTGATCCCACCGTTGGATCGCGCTTAACTTTTTACACGAGTTTCCGCATGCGGTTTTCCTCAGGTGTAGCTACGGAATAACTACTCGGGTGACGAGGTGGTACGGTCGGGGAAACCTTGAGTAAGGGGTCAAAGGTGCCATAATGTTTGAACCCACAGTTGGATCGCGCTTAAATTTTTACCCGAGTTTCCGCATGCGGTTTTCCTCGGGGTAGCTACGGAATAACTACTCGGGGACGAGGTGAGTGCAGTCGGGAAACCTTGTGTAAGGGGTCAAAAGAGCCATAATGTTTGATCCCATCGTTGGATCGCGCTTAAATTTTTACACGAGTTTCCGCATAGGGTTTTCCTCGATGTAGCTATGGGAATACCTACTCGGTGACGAGGTGAGTGCGAGTCGGCAACCTTGAGTAATGGGTCAAAAGGGCCATAATGTTTGATCCCACCGTTGGATGCGCTCTTAAATTTTTACACGAGTTTCCGCATGCGGTTTTCCTCGGGGTAGCTACGGAATAACTACTCGGGGACGAGGTGGTGCAGTCGGGGAAACCTTGTGTAAGGGGTCAAAAGAGCCATAATGTTTGATCCCACCGTTGGATCGCGCATAAATTTTTACACGAGTTTCCGCATAGAGTTTTCCTCGATGTAGCTACGGGAATACCTACTCGGTGACGAGGTGGTGAGTCGGCCAACCTTGAGTAATGGATCAAAAGGGCCATAATGTTTGATCCCACCGTTGGATCGCGCTTAAATTTTTACCGAGTTTCCGCATGCGGTTTTCCTCGGGGTAGCTACGGGAATAACTACTCGGGGACGAGGTGGTCAGTCGGGAAACCTTGTGTAAGGGGTCAAAAGAGCCATAATGTTTGATCCCACTGTTGGATCGCGCTTAAATTTTTACACGAGTTTCCGCATAGAGTTTTCCTCGATGTAGCTACGGAATACCTACTCGGGGACGAGGTGGTGCAGTCGGGCAACCTTGAGTAATGGGTCAAAAGGGCCATAATGTTTGATCCCCTGTTGGATCGCGCTTAAATTTTTACACGAGTTTCCGCATGCGGTTTTCCTCGGGGTAGCTACGGGAATAACTACTCGGGGACGAGGTGGTGCGAGTCGGGAAACCTTGTGTAAGGGGTCAAAAGAGCCATAATGTTTGATCCCACCGTTGGATCGCGCTTAAATTTTTACGAGTTTCCGCATAGAGTTTTCCTCGATGTAGCTATAGAATACCTACTCGGTGACGAGGTGGGCAGTCGGCCAACCTTGAGTAATGGATCAAAAGGGCCATAATGTTTGATCCCACCGTTGGATCGCGCTTAAATTTTTACACGAGTTTCCGCATGCGGTTTTCCTCGGGTGTAGCTACGGAATAACTACTCGGGGACGAGGTGATATGCAGTCGGGAAACCTTGAGTAAGGGGTCAAAGGTGCCATAATGT
Source organism: Populus x sibirica (assembly GCA_019202695.1). Lineage (NCBI taxonomy): Eukaryota > Viridiplantae > Streptophyta > Magnoliopsida > Malpighiales > Salicaceae > Populus > Populus x sibirica. Next base: position 21,022 of record JAGMVL010001036.1, read on the forward strand.
TTGATCCCACGGTTGGATCGCGCTTAAATTTTTACACGAGTTTCCGCATGCAGTTTTCCTCGGGGTAGCTAGGGGAATACCTACTCGGTGACGAGGTGGTGCAGTCGGGAAACCTTGAGTAAGGGGTCAAAAGTGCCATAATGTTTGATCCCCATAGTTGGATCGCGCTTAAATTTTTACACGAGTTTCCGCATGCGGTTTTCCTCGGGGTAGCTCTGGGAATAACTACTCGGTGACGAGGTGGTGCAGTCGGGAAACCTTGAGTAAGGGGTCAAAAGAGCCATAATGTTTGATCCCACGGTTGGATCGCGCTTAAATTTTTCACGAGTTTCGCATGCGGTTTTCCTCGGTGTAGCTACGGGAATAACTACTCGGGGACGAGGTGAATGGTCGGGAAACCTTGAGTAAGGGGTCAAAGGTGCCATAATGTTTGATCCCACGGTTGGATCGCGCTTAAATTTTTACTCGAGTTTCGCATGCGGTTTTCCTCGGGATGTAGCTACGGGAATAACTACTCGGGGACGAGGTGGTGCAGTCGGGAAACCTTGAGTAAGGGTCAAAAGAGCCATAATGTTTGATCCCACCGTTGGATCGCGCTTAAATTTTTACACGAGTTTCCGCATAGAGTTTTCCTCGGTGTAGCTACGGAATAACTACTCGGTGACGAGGTGGTAGTCGGGCAACCTTGAGTAAGGGGTCAAAAGGGCCATAATGTTTGATCCCACCGTTGGATCGCGCTTAAATTTTTACACGAGTTTCCGCATACGGTTTTCCTCGGGGTAGCTACTGGGAATAACTACTCGGGGACGAGGTGGTGCAGTCGGGAAACCTTGTGTAAGGGGTCAAAAGAGCCATAATGTTTGATCCCACCGTTGGATCGCGCTTAAATTTTTACACGAGTTTCCGCATAGGTTTTCCTCGATGTAGCTACGGAATACCTACTCGGGTGACGAGGTGGTGCAGGTCGGCCAACCTTGAGTAATGGATCAAAAGGGCCATAATGTTTGATCCCACCATTGGATCGCGCTTAAATTTTTACGAGTTTCCGCATGCGGTTTTCCTCGGTGTAGCTACGGAATAACTACTCGGGGACGAGGTGGTATGGTCGGGAAACCTTGAGTAAGGGGTCAAAAGGTGCCATAATGTTTGAACCCACGGTTGGATCGCGCTTAAATTTTTACACGAGTTTCCGCATGCGGTTTTCCTCGGGGTAGCTACGGAATAACTACTCGGGGACGAGGTGGTGCAGTCGGGAAACCTTGTGTAAGGGGTCAAAAGAGCCATAATGTTTGATCCCCGTTGGATCGCGCTTAAATTTTTACACGAGTTTCCGCATAGAGTTTTCCTCGATGTAGCTATAGAATACCTACTCGGTGACGAGGTGGGTGAGTCGGCCAACCTTGAGTAATGGGTCAAAGGGGCCATAATGTTTGATCCCACCCGTTGGATCGCGCTTAAATTTTTACACGAGTTTCCGCATGCGGTTTTCCTCGGTGTAGCTACTGGAATAACTACTCGGGGACGAGGTGGTATGGTCGGGAAACCTTGAGTATGGGGTCAAAGGTGCCATAATGTTTGAACCCACGGTTGGATCGCGCTTAAATTTTTACACGAGTTTCCGCATGCGGTTTTCCTCGGGGTAGCTCTGGGAATAACTACTCGGGGACGAGGTGGTGCAGTCGGGAAACCTTGTGTAAGGGGTCAAAAGAGCCATAATGTTTGATCCCACCGTTGGATCGCGCTTAAATTTTTACACGAGTTTCCGCATAGAGTTTTCCTCGATGTAGCTATAGAATACCTACTCGGTGACGAGGTGGGTGGTCGGCCAACCTTGAGTAATGGATCAAAAGGGCCATAATGTTTGATCCCACCGTTGGATCGCGCTTAAATTTTTACACGAGTTTCCGCATGCGGTTTTCCTCGGGGTAGCTACGGAATAACTACTCGGGGACGAGGTGGTGGTCGGGAAACCTTGTGTAAGGGGTCAAAGAGCCATAATGTTTGATCCCCACCGTTGGATCGCGCTTAAATTTTTACACGAGTTTCCCGCATGCGGTTTTCCTCGGTGTAGCTACGGAATAACTACTCGGTGGCGAGGTGTGGACGTCGGGAAACCTTGAGTAAGGGGTCAAAAGAGCCATAATGTTTGATCCACGGTTGGATCGCGCTTAAATTTTTACACGAGTTTCCGCATGCGGTTTTCCTCGGGGGTAGCTACGGAATAACTACTCGGGGACGAGGTGGTGCAGTCGGGAAACCTTGTGTAAGGGGTCAAAAGAGCCATAATGTTTGATCCCACCGGTTGGATCGCGCTTAAATTTTTACACGAGTTTCCGCATGCGGTTTTCCTCGGGGTAGCTACGGAATAACTACTCGGGGACGAGGTGATGCAGTCGGGGAAACCTTGTGTAAGGGGTCAAAAGAGCCATAATGTTTGATCCCACCGTTGGATCGCGGTTAATTTTTACACGAGTTTCGGCATGGAGTTTTCCTCGGGGTAGCTACCGAATAACTACTCGGGGACGAGGTGGTGCAGTCGGGAAACCTTGAGTAAGGGGTCAAAAGAGCCATAATGTTTGATCCCACCGTTGGATCGCGCGTAAATTTTTACACGAGTTTCCGCATGCGGTTTTCCTCGGTGTAGCTACGGAATAACTACTCGGGGACGAGGTGGTACAGTCGGGAAACCTTGAGTAAGGGGTCAAAAGGGCCATAATGTTTGATCCCACAGTTGGATCGCGCTTAAATTTTTACACGAGTTTCCGCATGCGGTTTTCCTCGGGGTAGCTACGGGAATAACTACTCGGGGACGAGGTGGTGCAGTCGGGAAACCTTGTGTAAGGGGTCAAAAGAGCCATAATGTTTGATCCCACCGTTGGATCGCGCTTAAATTTTACACGAGTTTCCGCATAGAGTTTTCCTCGATGTAGCTATAGAATACCTACTCGGTGACGAGGTGGGTAGTCGGCCAACCTTGAGTAATGGATCAAAAGGGCCATAATGTTTGATCCCACCGTTGGATCGCGCTTAAATTTTTACACGAGTTTCCGCATGCGGTTTTCCTAGGTGTAACTACGGAATAACTACTCGGTGACGAGGTGGTGCGTCGGGAAACCTTGAGTAAGGGGTCAAAGGTGCCATAATGTTTGAACCCACGGTTGGATCGCGCTTAAATTTTTACGAGTTTCCGCATGCGGTTTTCCTCGGGGTAGCTACTGAGAATAACTACTCGGGGACGAGGTGGTGCAGTCGGGAAACCTTGTGTAAGGGGTCAAAAGAGCCATAATGTTTGATCCCACCGTTGGATCGCGCATAAATTTTTACTCGAGTTTCCGCATAGAGTTTTCCTCGATGTAGCTATAGAATACCTACTCGGTGACGAGGTGGGTAGTCGGCCAACCTTGAGTAATGGGTCAAAAGGGCCATAATGTTTGATCCCACCGTTGGATCGCGCTTAAATTTTTACACGAGTTTCCGCATGCGGTTTTCCTCGGTGTAGCTACGGAATAACTACTCGGGGACGAGGTGGTGCAGTCGGGAAACCTTGAGTAAGGGGTCAAAAGAGCCATAATGTTTGATCCCACCGTTGGATCGCGCTTAAATTTTTACACGAGTTTCCGCATAGGGTTTTCCTCGGGGTAGCTATGGAATAACTACTCGGGGACGAGGTGATGCAGTCGGGAAACCTTGTGTAAGGGGTCAAAAGAGCCATAATGTTTGATCCCATCGTGGGATCGCGCTTAATTTTTTACACGAGTTTCCGCATGCGGTTTTCCTCGGTGTAGCTATAGAATAACTACTCGGGGACGAGGTGATGGTCGGGAAACCTTGAGTAAGGGGTCAAAAGTGCCATAATGTTTGATCCCACCGTTGGATCGCGGCTTAAATTTTTACACGAGTTTCCGCATGCGGTTTTCCTCGGGGTAGCTACGGAATAACTACTCGGGGACGAGGTGGTGCAGTCGGGAAACCTTGTGTAAGGGGTCAAAAGAGCCATAATGTTTGATCCCACCGTTGGATCGCGCTTAAATTTTTACACGAGTTTCGCATAGGGTTTTCCTCGGGGTAGCTACGGAATACCTACTCGGTGACGAGGTGGTGCAGTCGGCAAACCTTGAGTAATGGGTCAAAAGGGCCATAATGTTTGATCCCACCGTTGGATCGCGCTTAAATTTTTACACGAGTTTCCGCATCCGGTTTTCCTCGGTGTAGCTATAGAATACCTACTCGGGGACGAGGTGGTGCAGTCGGGCAACCTTGAGTAAGGGGTCAAAAGGGCCATAATGTTTGATCCCACCGTTGGATCGCGCTTAAATTTTTACACGAGTTTCCGCATGCGGTTTTCCTCGGTGTAGCTACTGGAATAACTACTCGGTGACGAGGTGGTGTAGTCGGGAAACCTTGAGTAATGGGTCAAAGGGGCCATAATGTTTGATCCCACCGTTGGATCGCGCTTAAATTTTTACACGAGTTTCCGCATGCGGTTTTCCTCGGGTGTAGCTACGGAATAACTACTCGGGGACGAGGTGGTATGGTCGGGAAACCTTGTGTAAGGGGTCAAAGGTGCCATAATGTTTGATCCACCGTTGGATCGCGCTTAAATTTTTACCGAGTTTCGCATGCAGTTTTCCTCGGTGTAGCTATAGAATACCTACTCGGTGACGAGGTGGTGCAGTCGGCCAACCTTGAGTAAGGGGTCAAAAGGGCCATAATGTTTGATCCCACCGTTGGATCGCGCTTAAATTTTTACACGAGTTTCCGCATGCGGTTTTCCTCGGTGTAGCTACGGGAATAACTACTCGGGGACGAGGTGGTACCGGTCGGCAAACCTTGAGTAAGGGGTCAAAAGAGCCATAATGTTTGATCCCACCGTTGGATCGCGCTTAAATTTTTACACGAGTTTCGCATGCGGTTTTCCTCGGGGTAGCTACGGAATAACTACTCGGGGACGAGGTGATCAGTCGGGAAACCTTGTGTAAGGGGTCAAAAGTGCCATAATGTTTGATCCCACGGTTGGATCGCGCTTAAATTTTTACACGAGTTTCCGCATGCGGTTTTCCTCGGGGTAGCTACGGAATAACTACTCGGGGACGAGGTGGTGCGGTCGGGAAACCTTGTGTAAGGGGTCAAAAGAGCCATAATGTTTGATCCCACCGTTGGATCGCGCGTAAATTTTTACACGAGTTTCCGCATAGGGTTTTCCTCGATGTAGCTACGGAATACCTACTCGGTGACGAGGTGATGCAGTCGGGAAACCTTGAGTAATGGGTCAAAAGGGCCATAATGTTTGATCCCACCGTTGGATCGCGCTTAAATTTTTACACGAGTTTCCGCATGCGGTTTTCCTCGGGGTAGCTACGGAATAACTACTCGGGGACGAGGTGGTGCGGTCGGGAAACCTTGTGTAAGGGGTCAAAAGAGCCATAATGTTTGATCCCACCGTTGGATCGCGCTTAAATTTTTACACGAGTTTCCGCATAGAGTTTTCCTCGATGTAGCTATAGAATACCTACTCGGTGACGAGGTGGGTAGTCGGCCAACCTTGAGTAATGGATCAAAAGGGCCATAATGTTTGATCCCACCGTTGGATCGCGCTTAAATTTTTACACGAGTTTCCGCATGCGGTTTTCCTCGGTGTAGCTACGGAATAACTACTCGGGGACGAGGTGATGTAGTCGGGAAACCTTGAGTAAGGGGTCAAAGGTGCCATAATGTTTGAACCCACGGTTGGATCGCGCTTAAATTTTTACCGAGTTTCCGCATGCGGTTTTCCTCGGGGTAGCTACGGAATAACTACTCGGGGACGAGGTGGTGCAGTCGGGAAACCTTGTGTAAGGGGTCAAAAGAGCCATAATGTTTGATCCCACCGTTGGATCGCGCATAAATTTTTACACGAGTTTCCGCATAGAGTTTTCCTCGATGTAGCTATAGAATACCTACTCGGTGACGAGGTGGGTAGTCGGCCAACCTTGAGTAATGGGTCAAAAGGGCCATAATGTTTGATCCCACCGTTGGATCGCGCTTAAATTTTTACACGAGTTTCCGCATGCGGTTTTCCTCGGTGTAGCTACGGAATAACTACTCGGGGACGAGGTGGTATGCAGTCGGGAAACCTTGAGTAAGGGGTCAAAAGAGCCATAATGTTTGATCCCACGGTTGGATCGCGCTTAAATTTTTACACGAGTTTCCGCATGCGGTTTTCCTCGGGGTAGCTACGGAATAACTACTCGGGGACGAGGTGGTGCAGTCGGGAAACCTTGTGTAAGGGGTCAAAAGAGCCATAATGTTTGATCCCATAGTTGGATCGCGCTTAAATTTTTACACGAGTTTCCGCATAGAGTTTTCCTCGATGTAGCTATAGAATACCTACTCGGTGACGAGGTGGATGAGTCGGCCAACCTTGAGTAATGGATCAAAAGAGGCCATAATGTTTGATCCCACCGTTGGATCGCGCTTAAATTTTTACACGAGTTTCCGCATGCGGTTTTCCTAGGTGTAGCTACCGAATAACTACTCGGTGACGAGGTGGTATGCAGTCGGGAAACCTTGAGTAAGGGGTCAAAGGTGCCATAATGTTTGACCCACGGTTGGATCGCGCTTAAATTTTTACCCGAGTTTCGCATGCGGTTTTCCTCGGGGTAGCTACTGGAATAACTACTCGGGGACGAGGTGGTGCAGTCGGGAAACCTTGTGTAAGGGGTCAAAAGAGCCATAATGTTTGATCCCACCGTTGGATCGCGCATAAATTTTTACACGAGTTTCCGCATAGAGTTTTCCTCGATGTAGCTATAGAATACCTACTCGGTGACGAGGTGGGTAGTCGGCCAACCTTGAGTAATGGGTCAAAAGGGCCATAATGTTTGATCCCACCGTTGGATCGCGCTTAAATTTTTACGAGTTTCCGCATGCGGTTTTCCTCGGTGTAGCTACTGGGAATAACTACTCGGGGACGAGGTGGTATGGTCGGGAAACCTTGAGTAAGGGGTCAAAAGTGCCATAATGTTTGAACCCACGGTTGGATCGCGCTTAAATTTTTACCCGAGTTTCCGCATGCGGTTTTCCTCGGGGTAGCTACGGAATAACTACTCGGGGACGAGGTGGTGCAGTCGGGAAACCTTGTGTAAGGGGTCAAAAGAGCCATAATGTTTGATCCCACCGTTGGATCGCGCTTAAATTTTTACACGAGTTTCCGCATAGAGTTTTCCTCGATGTAGCTATAGAATACCTACTCGGTGACGAGGTGGGTAGTCGGCCAACCTTGAGTAATGGATCAAAAGGGCCATAATGTTTGATCCCACCGTTGGATCGCGCTTAAATTTTTACACGAGTTTCCGCATGCGGTTTTCCTCGGTGTAGCTACGGAATAACTACTCGGGGACGAGGTGGTGCTGGTCGGGAAACCTTGAGTAAGGGGTCAAAGGTGCCATAATGTTTGAACCCACGGTTGGATCGCGCTTAAATTTTTACCGAGTTTCCGCATGCGGTTTTCCTCGGGGTAGCTACGGGAATAACTACTCGGGGACGAGGTGGTGCAGTCGGGAAACCTTGTGTAAGGGGTCAAAAGAGCCATAATGTTTGATCCCACCGTTGGATCGCGCATAAATTTTTACACGAGTTTCCGCATAGAGTTTTCCTCGATGTAGCTATAGAATACCTACTCGGTGACGAGGTGGGTAGTCGGCCAACCTTGAGTAATGGGTCAAAAGGGCCATAATGTTTGATCCCACCGTTGGATCGCGCTTAAATTTTTACACGAGTTTCCGCATGCGGTTTTCCTCGGTGTAGCTAGAGAATAACTACTCGGGGACGAGGTGGTACGAGTCGGGAAACCTTGAGTAAGGGGTCAAAAGAGCCATAATGTTTGATCCCACCGTTGGATCGCGCTTAAATTTTTACACGAGTTTCCGCATGCGGTTTTCCTCGGGGTAGCTAGAATAACTACTCGGGGACGAGGTGGTGCAGTCGGGAAACCTTGTGTAAGGGGTCAAAAGGGCCATAATGTTTGATCCCATCGTTGGATCGCGCTTAAATTTTTACACGAGTTTCCGCATGCGGTTTTCCTCGGTGTAGCTACGGGAATAACTACTCGGTGACGAGGTGGTGCAGTCGGGAAACCTTGAGTAAGGGGTCAAAAGGGCCATAATGTTTGATCCCACCGTTGGATCGCGCTTAAATTTTTACACGAGTTTCCGCATGCGGTTTTCCTCGGGTGTAGCTACGGAATAACTACTCGGGGACGAGGTGGTCGGGTCGGGAAACCTTGAGTAAGGGGTCAAAAGTGCCATAATGTTTGATCCCACAGTTGGATCGCGCTTAAATTTTACAAGAGCGTTTTCGCATAGCGAGTTTTCCTCGGTGTAGCTACAGAGAATAACTACTCGGGGACGAGGTGGTAGTCGGGAAACCTTGAGTAAGGGGTCAAAAGAGCCATAATGTTTGATCCCACAGTTGGATCGCGCTTAAATTTTTACACGAGTTTCGCATGCGGTTTTCCTCGGTGTAGCTACGGAATAACTACTCGGGGACGAGGTGTGCAGTCGGGGAAACCTTGTGTAAGGGGTCAAAAGAGCCATAATGTTTGATCCCACCGTTGGATCGCGCTTAAATTTTTACACGAGTTTCCGCATGCGGTTTTCCTCGATGTAGCTACTGGAATAACTACTCGGTGACGAGGTGGTGCTGGTCGGGAAACCTTGAGTAAGGGGTCAAAAGAGCCATAATGTTTGATCCCACGTTGGATCGCGCTTAAATTTTTACACGAGTTTCGCAGGCGTAAGACCATAAGTTTTCCTCGGTGTAGCTACGCGAGAATAACTACTCGGGGACGAGGTGGTGAGTCGGGAAACCTTGAGTAAGGGGTCAAAAGTGCCATAATGTTTGATCCCACGGTTGGATCGCGCTTAAATTTTTGCGAGTTTCCGCATGCGAGTTTTCCTCGGGGTAGCTACTAGAATAACTACTCGGGGACGAGGTGGTGCAGTCGGGAAACCTTGTGTAAGGGGTCAAAAGAGCCATAATGTTTGATCCCCCGTTGGATCGCGCTTAAATTTTTACACGAGTTTCCGCATAGAGTTTTCCTCGATGTAGCTACTAGAATACCTACTCGGTGGCGAGGTGGGCAGTCGGCCAACCTTGAGTAATGGGTCAAAAGGGCCATAATGTTTGATCCCACCAGTTGGATCGCGCTTAAATTTTTACACGAGTTTCGCATGCGGTTTTCCTCGGTGTAGCTACAGGGAATAACTACTCGGGGACGAGGTGGTATGGTCGGGAAACCTTGAGTAAGGGGTCAAAAGAGCCATAATGTTTGATCCCACTTGGTTGGATCGCGCTTAAATTTTTGCACGAGTTTCGCATGGAGTTTTCCTCGATGTAGCTATAGAATACTACTCGGTGACGAGGTGGGCATGGTCGGCCAACCTTGAGTAAGGGGTCAAAAGGGCCATAATGTTTGATCCCCACAGTTGGATCGCGCTTAAATTTTTACACGAGTTTCGCATGCGGTTTTCCTCGGTGTAGCTATGGAATAACTACTCGGGGACGAGGTGGGTGCAGTCGGGAAACCTTGAGTAAGGGGTCAAAAGAGCCATAATGTTTGATCCCACCGTTGGATCGCGCTTAAATTTTTACACGAGTTTCCGCATGCGGTTTTCCTCGGGGTAGCTACTGGAATAACTACTCGGGGACGAGGTGATGCAGTCAGGAAACCTTGTGTAAGGGGTCAAAAGAGCCATAATGTTTGATCCCACCTTGGTGGGATGCGCCATTTTAACGAGTTGGTTTTCCTCGATGTAGCTACGGAATACCTACTCGGGTGACGAGGTGATGTGGTCGGGAAACCTTGTGTAATGGGTCAAAAGAGCCATAATGTTTGATCCCATCGTTGGATCGCGGTCAATTTTTACACGAGTTTCCGCATGCGGTTTTCCTCGGTGTAGCTACTGGGAATAACTACTCGGGGACGAGGTGGTACGGTCGGGAAACCTTGAGTAAGGGGTCAAAAGTGCCATAATGTTTGATCCCACGGTTGGATCGCGCTTAAATTTTTACGAGTTTTCGCATGGGTTTTCCTCGGGGTAGCTACGGAATAACTACTCGGGGACGAGGTGGTGCGAGTCGGGAAACCTTGTGTAAGGGGTCAAAAGAGCCATAATGTTTGATCCCACCAGTTGGATCGCGCTTAAATTTTTACACGAGTTTCCGCATAGAGTTTTCCTCGATGTAGCTACGGAATACCTACTCGGTGACGAGGTGGGTGGTCGGCCAACCTTGAGTAATGGATCAAAAGGGCCATAATGTTTGATCCCACCGTTGGATCGCGCTTAAATTTTTACACGAGTTTCCGCATGCGGTTTTCCTCGGTGTAGCTACGGAATAACTACTCGGGGACGAGGTGATATGGTCGGGAAACCTTGAGTAAGGGGTCAAAAGTGCCATAATGTTTGATCCCACGGTTGGATCGCGCTTAAATTTTTACACGAGTTTCCGCATGCGGTTTTCCTCGGGGTAGCTACGGAATAACTACTCGGGGACGAGGTGGTGCAGTCGGGAAACCTTGTGTAAGGGGTCAAAAGAGCCATAATGTTTGATCCCGTTGGATCGCGCTTAAATTTTTACGAGTTTCCGCATAGAGTTTTCCTCGATGTAGCTATAGAATACCTACTCGGTGACGAGGTGGTGAGTCGGCCAACCTTGAGTAATGGATCAAAGGGCCATAATGTTTGATCCCCTTGGTTGGATCGCGCTTAAATTTTTACACGAGTTTCGCATGCGGTTTTCCTCGGTGTAGCTACGGAATAACTACTCGGGGACGAGGTGGTGCAGTCGGGAAACCTTGAGTAAGGGGTCAAAGGTGCCATAATGTTTGAACCCACGGTTGGATCGCTTAAATTTTTACCCGAGTTTCCGCATGCGATTTTCCTCGGGGTAGCTACGGGAATAACTACTCGGGGACGAGGTGGTGCAGTCGGGAAACCTTGTGTAAAGGGGTCAAAAGAGCCATAATGTTTGATCCCACTGGTTGGATCGCGCTTAAATTTTTATACGGGTTTCGCATAGGTTTTCCTCGATGTAGCTATGGAATACCTACTCGGTGACGGAGGTGGATTGGTCGGCCAACCTTGAGTAATGGGTCAAAAGGGCCATAATGTTTGATCCCCTTAGTTGGATCGCGCTTAAATTTTTACACGAGTTTTCGCATGCGGTTTTCCTCGGTGTAGCATAGAATAACTACTCGGGGACGAGGTGGTGCGGTCGGGGAAACCTTGAGTAAGGGGTCAAAAGAGCCATAATGTTTGATCCCACGAGTTGGATCGCGCTTAAATTTTTCACGAGTTTCCGCATGCGAGTTTTCCTCGGGGTAGCTACGGAATAACTACTCGGGGACGAGGTGGTGCAGTCGGGAAACCTTGTGTAAGGGGTCAAAAGAGCCATAATGTTTGATCCACCGTTGGATCGCGCATAAATTTTATACACGAGTTTCCGCATGTACGGTTTTCCTCGATGTAGCTATTTGGGAATACCTACTCGGGACGAGGTGGTGATGGTCGGCAACCTTGAGTAATGGGTCAAAAGGAGCCATAATGTTTGATCCCACTCGTTGGATCGCGCTTAAATTTTTACACGAGTTTCCGCATGCGAGTTTTCCTCGGTGTAGCTACGGAATAACTACTCGGGGACGAGGTGTGCGTCGAAGTAGGAAACCTTGAGTAAAGGGGTCAAAAGAGCCATAATGTTTGATCCCACGTTGGATCGCGCTTAAATTTTTACGAGTTTCCGCATGCCGGTTTTCCTCGGGGTAGCTACGGAATAACTACTCGGGGACGAGGTGATGCAGTCGGGAAACCTTGTGTAAGGGGTCAAAAGAGCCATAATGTTTGATCCCATCGTGGGATCGCGGCTTAAATTTTTACACGAGTTTCGGCATGCGGTTTTCCTCAGGTGTAGCTACGGAATAACTACTCGGTGACGGGTGGTGCGGTCGGGAAACCTTGAGTAAGGGGTCAAAAGTGCCATAATGTTTGATCCCACGGTTGGATCGCGCTTAAATTTTTACCGAGTTTCCGCATGCGGTTTTCCTCGGGGTAGCTACGGAATAACTACTCGGGGACGAGGTGGTGCAGTCGGGAAACCTTGTGTAAGGGGTCAAAAGAGCCATAATGTTTGATCCCACCAGTTGGATCGCGCTTAAATTTTTACACGAGTTTCGCATGAGTTTTCCTCGATGTAGCTACAGAATACCTACTCGGTGACGAGGTGGGCACTGGTCGGCCAACCTTGAGTAATGGGTCAAAAGGGCCATAATGTTTGATCCACTAGTTGGATCGCGCTTAAATTTTTGCACGAGTTTTACGCATACAGTTTTCCTCGGGGTAGCTACGGAATAACTACTCGGGGACGAGGTGGTACGGTCGGGAAACCTTGAGTAAGGGGTCAAAAGAGCCATAATGTTTGATCCCACTGGTTGGATCGCGCTTAAATTTTTACACGAGTTTCCGCATAGAGTTTTCCTCGGTGTAGCTACAGAATAACTACTCGGTGGACGAGGTGAATTAGTCGGCCAACCTTGAGTAAGGGATCAAAAGAGCCATAATGTTTGATCCCACCGTTGGATCGCTTAAATTTTTACACGAGTTTACGCATGCGGTTTTCCTCGGGGTAGCTACAGAATAACTACTCGGGGACGAGGTGATATGGTCGGGAAACCTTGAGTAAGGGTCCAAAAGTGCCATAATGTTTGATCCCCACCGTTGGATCGCGCTTGAATTTTTACACGAGTTTCGCATGGCGTTTTCCTCGGGGTAGCTACTGGAATAACTACTCGGGAGGAGGTGGTGCAGTCGGGAAACCTTGAGTAAGGGGGGTCAAAAGAGCCATAATGTTTGATCCCACAGTTGGATCGCTTAAATTTTTACACGAGTTTCGCATCTGGGGTTTTCCTCGATGTAGCTACAGAATAACTACTCGGTGACGAGGTGGTGGTCGGCCAACCTTGAGTAAGGGGTCGAAAGAGCCATAATGTTTGATCCCACCGTTGGATCGCGCTTAAATTTTTACACGGGTTTCGCATGCGGTTTTCCTCGGGTAGCTACGGAATAACTACTCGGGGACGAGGTGGTATGGTCGGAAACCTTGAGTAAGGGGTCAAAGGTGCCATAATGTTTGATCCCACAGTTGGATCCGCTTAAATTTTTGAGTTTCCGCATGCGGTTTTCCTCGGGGTAGCTACAGAATAACTACTCGGGGACGAGGTGGTCTGGTCGGGAAACCTTGTGTAAGGGGTCAAAAGGGCCATAATGTTTGATCCCACAGTTGGATCGCGCTTAAATTTTTACACGAGTTTCCGCATAGAGTTTTCCTCGATGTAGCTACAGAATACCTACTCGGTGACGAGGTGGACTGGTCGGCCAACCTTGAGTAATGGATCAAAAGGGCCATAATGTTTGATCCCACCGTTGGATCGCGCTTAAATTTTTGCTCGAGTTTCCGCATGCGGTTTTCCTCGGGGTAGCTACGGAGATAACTACTCGAGGAATGGTGATCTGGTCGGGAA
>JAGMVL010001143.1:0-36916 GCA_019202695.1 Populus x sibirica
GGGTCAAAGAGCCATAATGTTTGATCCCACTTCGTTGGATCGCGCTTAAATTTTTACACGAGTTTTCGCATGGGGTTTTCCTCGGGGTAGCTTCGGAATACCTACTTTTTCGGGGACGAGGTGGAGTACGTGGGCCAACCTTGAGTAAGGGGATCGAAAGAGCCGTAATGTTTGATCCCACTCGTTGGATCGCTCTTAAATTTTTGCACATGAGGTTTCGCGCCTCAGGTTTCCTCGGGGTAGCTCTGGAATAACTACTCGGGGACGAGGTGGTCTGGTTTCGGGAAACCTTGTGTAAGGGTCAAAAGAGCCATAATGTTTGATCCCACTCGTTGGATCGCGCATAAATTTTTACGAGTTTCCGCATAGAGTTTTCCTCGATGTGGCTATGGAATAACTACTCGGGGACGAGGTGGTGCGTGGTCGGGCAACCTTGAGTAAGGGGTCAAAGAGCCATAATGTTTGATCCCACCGTTGGATCGCGCTTAAATTTTTTACACGAGTTTGCATACGGTTTTCCTCGGGGTAGCTACGGAATAACTACTCGGGGACGAGGTGGTTACAGTCGGAAACCTTGAGTAAGGGGTCAAAAGAGCCATAATGTTTGATCCCACGGTTGGATCGCGCTTAAATTTTTACACGAGTTTACGCATGCGGTTTTCCTCGGGGTAGCTCTGAGAATAACTACTCGGTGGACGAGGTGGTGCAGTCGGGAAACCTTGAGTAAGGGGTCAAAAGGGCCATAATGTTTGATCCCCCTTGGAGTTGGATTAGCATCGAGTTTGCCCAAGTATTTCATTAACTACTCGGGACGAGTGTTGCAGTCAGAAACCTTGTGTAAGGGTCCAGCGCCATAGAGTTTTCCACTAGTTGGATGTTTAAGCTACGGAAGAGTTTTCCTCGAGGTAGCTGCGGAGAATACCTACTGGGACGAGGTGGGCCGTCGGCCAACCTTGAGTAATGGATCAAAGGGCCATAATGTTTGATCCCACAGTTGGATCGCTTAAATTTTTACACGAGTTTCCGCATTCAGTTTTCCTCGGTTTTTCCTCGACGGGTGAGAGTAGGAAACCTTGAGTAAGGGGTCAAGGGTGCCAGAATTTGAACTACTCGGTGGTTAAATTTTTTTTATGAATTTTCCTCGAGGTGAGCTACAGAATACTCGGTGAGAGGTGGTGCAGTCGGGGAAACCTTGAGTAAGGGGTCAAAAGAGCCATAATGTTTGATCCCACGGTTGGATCGCGCTTAAATTTTTACTCGAGTTTCGGATGCGGTTTTCCTAGGGGTAGCTCTGGAATAACTACTCGGTGACGAGGTGGAGCAGTCGGCCAACCTTGAGTAAGGGGTCAAAAGAGCCATAATGTTTGATCCCACCGTTGGATCGCGCTTAACTTTTTACACGAGTTTCCGCATGCGGTTTTCCCTCGGTGTAGCTAACGAATAACTACTCGGGGACGAGGTGGTATGAGTGGGGAAACCTTGAGTAAGGGGTCAAAAGTGCCATAATGTTTGATCCCACGGTTGGATCGCGCTTAAATTTTTTGGGATTTCCGCATAGAGTTTTCCTCGGGGTACTCTGGAATAACTACTCGGGGACGAGGTGGTGCGGTCGGGAAACCTTGTGTAAGGGGTCAAAAGAGCCATAATGTTTGATCCCATCGTTGGATCGCGCTTAAATTTTTACACGGTTTCCGCGTAGGGTTTTCCTCGATGTAGCTCCGAGAATACCTACTCGGGACGTGGTGGGTAGTCGGGAAACCTTGAGTAATGGATCAAAGAGGGCCATAATGTTTGATCCCACCGTTGGATCGCTTAAATTTTTACACGAGTTTCCGCATGCGGTTTTCCTCGGGGTAGCTACTGGAATAACTACTCGGGGACGAGGTGGTGAAGTCGGGAAACCTTGTGTAAGGGGTCAAAAGAGCCATAATGTTTGATCCCATAGTTGGATCGCGCTTAAATTTTTACTCGAGTTTCGCATGGGGTTTTCCTCGATGTAGCTACAGGAATACCTACTCGGTGACGGAGTGGGTAGTCGGGAAACCTTGAGTAATGGGTCAAAAGGGCCATAATGTTTGATCCCCGTTGGATCGCTTAAATTTTTACACGAGTTTCGCATGCGGTTTTCCTCGGTGTAGCTACGGAATAACTACTCGGGGACGAGGTGATGGAGTCAGGAAACCTTGAGTAAGGGGTCAAAAGTGCCATAATGTTTGAATCCACTGGTTGGATCGCGCTTAAATTTTTACGGTTTCCGCATGCGGTTTTCCTCGGGGTAGCTACGGAATAACTACTCGGGGACGAGGTGAGTGCAGTCGGGGAAACCTTGTGTAAGGGGTCAAAAGAGCCATAATGTTTGATCCCACTAGTTGGATCGCGCTTAAATTTTTACACGAGTTTCCGCATAGAGTTTTCCTCGATGTAGCTAGAGAATACCTACTCGGTGACGAGGTGGTTGTCGGCCAACCTTGAGTAATGGGTCAAAAGGGCCATAATGTTTGATCCTTCCCAGTTGGATCGCGCTTAAATTTTTACACGGGTTTCCGTATACGGTTTATTTCTCGGAGTAGGCTACTCGGGGGACGAGGTGATAGCAGTCGGGAAACCTTGAGTAAGGGGTCAAGGTGCCATAATGTTTGAACCCATAGTTGGATCGCGCTTAAATTTTTAGAGTTTCCGCATGCGGTTTTCCTCGGGGTAGCTACGGGAATAACTACTCGGGGACGAGGTGGTGCAGTCGGGAAACCTTGTGTAAGGGGTCAAAAGAGCCATAATGTTTGATCCCACTAGTTGGATCGCGCGTAAATTTTTTACACGAGTTTCCGCATAGCGGTTTTCCTCGATGTAGCTATAGAATACCTACTCGGTGGACGAGGTGGGTGGAGTCGGGCAACCTTGTGTAATGGGTCAAAAGGGCCATAATGTTTGATCCCATCGTTGGATCGTCGCTTAAATTTTTACACGAGTTTCCGCATAGCGGTTTTCCTCGGTGTAGGAATAACTACTGGGGGGAGGTTTAGTCAGGAAACCTTGTGTAAGAGTAAATGATCATATGTTGGATCGGTCAATTTTACGAGTTTCATGCGGTTTTCCTCGGTGTAGCTACGAGAATAACTACTCGGGGACGAGGTACTGAGTCGGGAAACCTTGAGTAAGGGGTCAAAAGAGCCATAATGTTTGATCCCACCGTTGGATCGCGCTCAAATTTTTACACGAGTTTCGCATGCGGTTTTCCTCGGGGTAGCTACGAATAACTACTCGGGGACGAGGTGGTACAAGTCGGGAAACCTTGTGTAAGGGGGTCAAAAGAGCCATAATGTTTGATCCACCGTTGGATCGCGCTTAAATTTTTACACGAGTTTCCGCATAGGGTTTTCCTCGGTGTAGCTCTGGAATACCTACTCGGTGACGAGGTGGGCAGTCGGGGCCAACCTTGAGTAATGGGTCAAAAGGGCCATAATGTTTGATCCCACCGTTGGATCGCGCTTAAATTTTTACACGAGTTTCCGCATGCGGTTTTCCTCGGGGTAGCTCCTGAGGAATAACTACTCGGGGACGGAGGTGGTGGCAACTTGAGTAAAGGGTCAAGCATAATGTTTGACCAGTTGCGCCTAATTTACAGTTCGCATGAGTTTCCTCGAGGTGGAATAACTACTGGGGTCGGAAACCTTGAGTAAGGGGTCAAAAGAGCCATAATGTTTGATCCCTCGTTGGATCGCGCTTAAATTTTACCGAGTTTCGCATAGAGTTTTCCTCGAGGTAGCTCTAGGAATAACTACTCGGGGGCGAGGTTCGGTCGGAAACCTTGAGTAGAGGGGTCAAAAGAGCCATAATGTTTGATACATTGGATCGCGCTTAAATTTTTACACGAGTTTCCGCATAGAGTTTTCCTCGATGTAGCTACGGAATGACTACTCGGTGGAGGGGTCTCGTCGCAACCTTGAGTAAGGGTCAAAGGGCCATAATGTTTGATCCCACCGTTGGATCGCGCTTAAATTTTTACACGAGTTTCCGCATGCGGTTTTCCTCGGTGTAGCTACGGAATAACTACTCGGGTGACGAGGTGGGCAGGGTCGGGAAACCTTGAGTAAGGGGTCAAAGGAGCCATAATGTTTGAACCCACGGTTGGATCGCGCTTAAATTTTTGCAGGAGTTTCGCATGCGGTTTTCCTCGGGGTAGCTACGGAATAACTACTCGGGGACGAGGTGGTGCAGTCGGGAAGCCTTGTGTAAGGGGTCAAAAGAGCCATAATGTTTGATCCCATAGTTGGATCGCGCTTAAATTTTTACACGAGTTTCCGCATAGGTTTTCCTCGATGTAGCTATAGAATACCTACTCGGTGACGAGGTGATCAGTCGGGAAACCTTGAGTAATGGGTCAAAAGAGCCATAATGTTTGATCCCATCGTGGGATCGCGCTCAATTTTTACACGAGTTTCCGCATGCGGTTTTCCTCGGTGTAGCTACGGAATAACTACTCGGGACGAGGTGATGCAGTCGGGAAACCTTGAGTAAGGGGTCAAAAGAGCCATAATGTTTGATCCCACGGTTGGATCGCGCTTAAATTTTTACACGAGTTTCGCATGCGGTTTTCCTCGGGGTAGCTACAGAATAACTACTCGGGCACGAGGTGATCTGGTCGGGAAACCTTGTGTAAGGGGTCAAAAGAGCCATAATATTTGATCCCACCGTTGGATCGCGCTTAAATTTTTACACGAGTTTCCGCATAGGAGTTTTCCTCGGTGTAGCTACAGAATAACTACTCGGGACGAGGTGATGCGAGTCGGGAAACCTTGTGTAAGGGGTCAAAAGAGCCATAATGTTTGATCCCATCGTGGGATCGCGGTCAATTTTTTAACGAGTTTCCGCATGCGGTTTTCCTCGGGGTAGCTCCGGAATAACTACTCGGGGACGAGGTGATGCAGTCGGGAAACCTTGTGTAAGGGGTCAAAAGAGCCATAATGTTTGATCCCACCGTTGGATCGCGCTTACAATTTTTACACGAGTTTCCGCATGCGGTTTTCCTCGGGGTAGCTGAGAATAACTACTCGGGGACGAGGTGATCGAGTCGGGAAACCTTGAGTAAGGGGTCAAAAGAGCCATAATGTTTGATCCACATGGTTGGATCGCGCTTAAATTTTTACACGAAGTTTCCGCATGCGGTTTTCCTCGGGTAGCTACTGGAATAACTACTCGGTGACGAGGTGGTGTGGTCGGGGAAACCTTGTGTAAGGGGTCAAAAGTGCCATAATGTTTGATCCACATAGTTGGATCGCGCTTAAATTTTACGCGAGTTTCGCATAGAGTTTTCCTCGGGGTAGCTAAGGAATAACTACTCGGTGACGAGGTGGTGCAGTCGGCCAACCTTGTGTAAGGGGTCAAAAGAGCCATAATGTTTGATCCACCGTTGGATCGCGCTTAAATTTTTACACGAGTTTCCGCATGCGGTTTTCCTCGGGGTAGCTACCCGAATAACTACTCGGGGACGAGGTGATATGGTCGGGAAACCTTGTAAGTAAGGGGTCAAAAGTGCCATAATGTTTGATCCCATCAGTTGGATCGCGCTTAAATTTTTTACACGAGTTTCCGCATGCGGTTTTCCTCGGGGTAGCTACGGAATAACTACTCGGGGACGAGGTGGTCTGGTCGGGAAACCTTGTGTAAGGGGTCAAAAGAGCCATAATGTTTGATCCCATGGTTGGATCGCGCTTAAATTTTTACACGGGTTTCCGCATACGGTTTTCCTCGGGGTAGCTACGGGAATAACTACTCGGGGACGAGGTGGTCACAGTCGGAAACCTTGAGTAAGGGGTCAAAAGAGCCATAATGTTTGATCCCATCGTTGGATCGCGCTTAATTTTTTACACGAGTTTCCGCATCGGTTTTCCTCGGTGTAGCCTCCTGGAATAACTACTCGGGGACGAGGTGGTGCAGTCGGGGAAACCTTGAGTAAGGGGTCAAAAGTGCCATAATGTTTGATCCCACGGTTGGATCGCGCTTAAATTTTTACCCGAGTTTCCGCATCGGTTTTCCTCGGGTAGCTTACGAATAACTACTCGGGGACGAGGTGGTGCAGTCGGGAAACCTTGTGTAAGGGGTCAAAAGAGCCATAATGTTTGATCCCACTTAGTTGGATCGCGCTTAAATTTTACGAGTTTCCGCATAGAGTTTTCCTCGATGTAGCTACGAGAATACCTACTCGGTGACGAGGTGGGTAGTCGGCCAACCTTGAGTAATGGATCAAAAGGGCCATAATGTTTGATCCACCGTTGGATCGCGCTTAAATTTTTACACGAGTTTCCGCATGCGGTTTTTCCTCGGTGTAGCTACGGAATAACTACTCGGGGACGAGGTAGTGCAGTCGGGAAACCTTGAGTAAGGGGTCAAAAGTGCCATAATGTTTGATCCCATGGTTGGATCGCGCTTAAATTTTTACCGAGTTTTCCGCATGCGGTTTTCCTCGGGGTAGCTACGGAATAACTACTCGGGGGCGAGGTGGTGCAGTCGGAAACCTTGTGTAAGGGGTCAAAAGAGCCATAATGTTTGATCCCACCGTTGGATCGCGCTTAAATTTTTACACGAGTTTCCGCATGCGGTTTTCCTCGGTGTAGCTACTGAATAACTACTCGGGACGAGGTGGTCTAGTCGGGAAACCTTGAGTAAGGGGTCAAAAGAGCCATAATGTTTGATCCCACCGTTGGATCGCGCTTAAATTTTTACACGAGTTTCCGCATGCGGTTTTCCTCGGGGTAGCTTCTCAGAATAACTACTCGGGACGAGGTGATGCAGTCGGGAAACCTTGTGTAAGGGGGTCAAAAGAGCCATAATGTTTGATCCCATCGTTGGATCGCGGTTAAATTTTTACACGGTTTCCGCATAGGGTTTTCCTCGGTGTAGCTACGGAATACCTACTCGGTGACGAGGTGGTGCAGTCGGGAAACCTTGAGTAAGGGGTCAAAAGGGCCATAATGTTTGATCCACCGTTGGATCGCGCTTAAATTTTTACACGAGTTTCCGCATGCGGTTTTCCTCGGTGTAGCTACCGAATAACTACTCGGGGACGAGGTGGTGCAGTCGGGAAACCTTGAGTAAGGGGTCAAAAGAGCCATAATGTTTGAATCCATAGTTGGATCGCGCTTAAATTTTTACGAGTTTCCGCATGGTTTTCCTCGGGGTAGCTCTGGGAATAACTACTCGGGGACGAGGTGGTGCAGTCGGGAAACCTTGTGTAAGGGGTCAAAGAGCCATAATGTTTGATCCCATCGTTGGATCGCGCTTAAATTTTTACCGAGTTTCCGCATGCAGTTTTCCTCGAGGTAGCTTCTGGGAATAACTACTCGGGGACGAGGTGATGCAGTCGGGAAACCTTGTGTAAGGGTCAAAAGAGCCATAATGTTTGATCCCATCGTTGGATCGCGCTTCAATTTTTACACGAGTTTTCGCATGGTTTTCCTCGGAGGTAGCTCCGGGAATAACTACTCGGGGAGCGAGGTGATCTAGTCGGGGAAACCTTGTGTAAGGGTCAAAGAGCCATAATGTTTGATCCCATCGTTGGATCGCGCTTAAATTTTTACGGTTTCCGCATGCGGTTTTCCTCGGGGTAGCTACGGAATAACTACTCGGGGACGAGGTGGTGCAGTCGGGAAACCTTGAGTAAGGGGTCAAAAGTGCCATAATGTTTGATCCCACAGTTGGATCGCGCTTAAATTTTTACGAGTTTCCGCATGGGTTTTCCTCGGGGTAGCTATAGAATAACTACTCGGGGACGAGGTGGTGCGAGTCGGGAAACCTTGTGTAAGGGGTCAAAAGAGCCATAATGTTTGATCCCATGGTTGGATCGCGCTTAAATTTTTACACGAGTTTCCGCATAGGTTTTCCTCGATGTAGCTACGGAATACCTACTCGGGGACGAGGTGGGTAGTCGGCCAACCTTGAGTAATGGATCAAAAGGGCCATAATGTTTGATCCCACGGTTGGATCGCGCTTAAATTTTTACACGAGTTTCCGCATCCGGTTTTCCTCGGGGTAGCTACTGGAATAACTACTCGGGGACGAGGTGATGCAGTCGGGAAACCTTGTGTAAGGGGTCAAAAGAGCCATAATATTTGATCCCACCGTTGGATCGCTTAAATTTTTACACGAGTTTCCGCATAGGGTTTTCCTCGGATGTAGCTCTGAGAATACCTACTCGGTAGGTAATCGGCCAACCTTGAGTAATGGTCAAAAGGGCCATAATGTTTGATCCTCAGTTGGATCGTAGGTTAATTTCGCATGCGGTTTTCCTAGGTGTAACTCAGGATAACTACTCGGGGACTGGGTGCAGTCGGGAAACCTTGAGTAAGGGGTCAAAGGTGCCATAATGTTTGAACCCACGGTTGGATCGCGCTTAATTTTTTACGAGTTTCGCATGCGGTTTTCCTCGGGGGTAGCTACGGGAATAACTACTCGGGGACGAGGTGGTCGAGTCGGGAAACCTTGTGTAAGGGTCAAAAGAGCCATAATGTTTGATCCCACGTTGGATCGCGGTAAATTTTTACACGAGTTTCCGCATAGCGGTTTTCCTCGAGGTAGCTACGGGAATACCTACTCGGGGACGAGGTGGACGAGTCGGGAAACCTTGAGTAAGGGGTCAAAAGAGCCATAATGTTTGATCCCACTCGTTGGATCGCGCTTAAATTTTTACACGAGTTTTCCGCATGCGGTTTTCCTCGGGGTAGCTACGGGAATAACTACTCGGGGGACGAGGTGATGCGGTCGGGAAACCTTGAGTAAGGGGTCAAAAGAGCCATAATGTTTGATCCATCGTTGGATCGCGCAGTCAATTTTACACGAGTTTCGCATGCGGTTTTCCTCGGGGTAGCTCTGAGAATAACTACTCGGGGGCGGAGGTGATACGGTCGGGAAACCTTGTGTAAGGGGTCAAAAGAGCCATAATGTTTGATCCCATCGTTGGATCGCGCTTAAATTTTTACGAGTTTTCCGCATGCGGTTTTCCTCGGTGTAGCTACGCGAATAACTACTCGGTGACGAGGTGGTCAGTCGGAAACCTTGAGTAAGGGGTCAAAAGTGCCATAATGTTTGATCCCACGGTTGGATCGCGCTTAAATTTTTACACGAGTTTCCGCATGCGGTTTTCCTCGGGGTAGCTACTGGAATAACTACTCGGGGACGAGGTGGTACGGTCGGGAAACCTTGTGTAAGGGGTCAAAAGAGCCATAATGTTTGATCCCAATCGTTGGATCGCGCTTAAATTTTTACACACGAGTTTCCGCATGCGGTTTTCCTCGGGGTAGCTCTGGAATAACTACTCGGGGACGAGGTGATCCAGTCGGGGAAACCTTGTGTAAGGGGTCAAAGAGCCATAATGTTTGATCCCATAGTTGGATCGCGGTCAATTTTTTACACGAGTTTCCGCATAGCGGTTTTCCTCGGGGTAGCTACGGAATAACTACTCGGGGACGAGGTGATCCAGTCGGGAAACCTTGTGTAAGGGGTCAAAAGAGCCATAATGTTTGATCCCATCGTGTTGGATCGCGGTCAATTTTTTACACGAGTTTCCGCATGCGGTTTTCCTCGGTGTAGCTACGGAATAACTACTCGGGGACGAGGTGGTCGCAGTCGGGAAACCTTGAGTAAGGGGTCAAAAGAGCCATAATGTTTGATCCACCGTTGGATCGCGCTTAAATTTTTACACGAGTTTCCGCATGCGGTTTTCCTCGGGGTAGCTTCTGAGAATAACTACTCGGGGACGAGGTGGTACGCAGTCGGGAAACCTTGTGTAAGGGGTCAAAAGAGCCATAATGTTTGATCCCACCGTTGGATCGCGCTTAAATTTTTACACGAGTTTCCGCATAGAGTTTTCCTCGGGGTAGCTACGGAATAACTACTCGGGGACGAGGTGGTCAGTCGGAAACCTTGAGTAAGGGGTCAAAAGGGCCATAATGTTTGATCCCACCGTTGGATCGCGCTTAAATTTTTACACGAGTTTCCGCATGCGGTTTTCCTCGGGTAGCTACGGAATAACTACTCGGGGACGAGGTGATGCAGTCGGGAAACCTTGAGGTAAGGGGTCAAAGGTGCCATAATGTTTGATCCCACGGTTGGATCGCGCTTAAATTTTTACACGAGTTTCCGCATGCGGTTTTCCTCGGGGTAGCTACGGAATAACTACTCGGGGACGAGGTGGTCGAGTCGGGAAACCTTGTGTAAGGGGTCAAAAGAGCCATAATGTTTGATCCCACCGTTGGATCGCGCTTAAATTTTTACACGAGTTTCCGCATAGGGTTTTCCTCGGTGTAGCTACGGGAATAACTACTCGGGGACGAGGTGGGTAGTCGGCCAACCTTGAGTAATGGGTCAAAAGGGCCATAATGTTTGATCCCACCGTTGGATCGCGCTTAAATTTTTGCGGGAGTTTCCGCATCCGGTTTTCCTCGGGGTTTCGGGAATAACTACTCGGGGAGCGGGGTGAGTCGGGGGAAACCTTGTGTAAGGGGTCAAAAGAGCCATAATGTTTGATCCCATCGTTGGATCGCGCTTAATTTTTTACACGAGTTTCCGCATAGAGTTTTCCTCGGTGTAGCTACGGAATAACTACTCGGTGACGAGGTGGGTAGTCGGGAAACCTTGAGTAAGGGGTCAAAAGGGCCATAATGTTTGATCCCACCGTTGGATCGCGCTTAAATTTTTACACGAGTTTCCGCATGCGGTTTTTCCTCGGTGTAGCTAGGGAATAACTACTCGGGGACGAGGTGGTGCAGTCGGGAAACCTTGAGTAAGGGGTCAAAAGTGCCATAATGTTTGATCCCACTAGTTGGATCGCTTAAATTTTTACCGAGTTTCCGCATAGGGTTTTCCTCGGGGTAGCTACGGAATAACTACTCGGGGACGAGGTGGTGCAGTCGGGGAAACCTTGTGTAAGGGGTCAAAAGAGCCATAATGTTTGATCCACCGTTGGATCGCGCTTAAATTTTTACACGAGTTTCCGCATAGAGTTTTCCTCGATGTAGCTACGGGAATACCTACTCGGTGACGAGGTGATGTGGTCGGCCAACCTTGAGTAATGGGTCAAAAGGGCCATAATGTTTGATCCACCGTTGGATCGCGCTTAAATTTTTACACGAGTTTCCGCATGCGGTTTTTCCTCGGTGTAGCTACGGAATAACTACTCGGGGACGAGGTGGTGCAGTCGGGAAACCTTGAGTAAGGGGTCAAAAGTGCCATAATGTTTGATCCACGGTTGGATCGCGCTTAAATTTTTACACGAGTTTCCGCATGCGGTTTTCCTCGGGGTAGCTACGGGAATAACTACTCGGGGACGAGGTGGTGCAGTCGGGAAACCTTGTGTAAGGGGTCAAAAGAGCCATAATGTTTGATCCCATCGTTGGATCGCTTAAATTTTTACACGAGTTTCCGCATAGAGTTTTCCTCGAGGTAGCTATAGAATACCTACTGGGGTGACGAGTCGGCCAACCTTGAGTAATGGGTCAAAAGGGCCATAATGTTTGATCCCACCGTTGGATCGCGCTTAAATTTTTACACGAGTTTCGCATGCGGTTTTCCTCGGTGTAGCTACGGAATAACTACTCGGTGACGAGGTGATGCAGTCGGGAAACCTTGTGTAAGGGGTCAAAAGGGCCATAATGTTTGATCCCATCGTTGGATCGCGCTTAAATTTTTACCGAGTTTCCGCATGCGGTTTTCCTCGGGGTAGCTACGGAATAACTACTCGGGGACGAGGTGGTATGGTCGGGAAACCTTGTGTAAGGGGTCAAAAGAGCCATAATGTTTGATCCCACGTTGGATCGCGCTTAAATTTTTACACGAGTTTCCGCATAGGGTTTTCCTCGGGGTAGCTACGGAATAACTACTCGGGGACGAGGTGGTGCGGTCGGCAAACCTTGTGTAATGGGTCAAAAGGGCCATAATGTTTGATCCCACCGTTGGATCGCGCTTAAATTTTTACACGAGTTTCCGCATAGGGTTTTCCTCGGTGTAGCTACGGGAATAACTACTCGGGGACGAGGTGATCCAGTCGGGAAACCTTGTGTAAGGGGTCAAAAGAGCCATAATGTTTGATCCCATCGTGGGATCGCGGTTAATTTTTTACACGAGTTTCCGCATGCGGTTTTCCTCGGGGTAGCTCTGGGAATAACTACTCGGGGACGAGGTGATACGGTGCAGTCGGGAAACCTTGTGTAAGGGGTCAAAAGAGCCATAATGTTTGATCCCACTTCGTTGGATCGCGCTTAAATTTTTACACGAGTTTCCGCATAGCGGTTTTCCTCGGGGTAGCTACGGAATAACTACTCGGGGACGAGGTGATGCTAGTCGGGAAACCTTGTGTAAGGGGTCAAAAGAGCCATAATGTTTGATCCCATCGTTGGATCGCGCTTAAATTTTTACACGAGTTTCCGCATGCGGTTTTCCTCGGGTGTAGCTACAGGAATAACTACTCGGTGACGAGGTGGTGTCAGTCGGGGAAACCTTGAGTAAGGGGTCAAAAGTGCCATAATGTTTGATCCCACAGTTGGATCGCGCTTAAATTTTTACCCAGAGTTTCCGCATCCGGTTTTCCTCGGGGTAGCTCTGAGAATAACTACTCGGGGACGAGGTGTGCAGTCGGGAAACCTTGTGTAAGGGGTCAAAAGAGCCATAATGTTTGATCCCCCCGTTGGATCGCGCTTAAATTTTTTACATGAGTTTCCGCATAGAGTTTTCCTCGATGTAGCTACAGAATACCTACTCGGTGACGAGGTGGGTAGTCGGCCAACCTTGAGTAATGGATCAAAAGGGCCATAATGTTTGATCCCACCGTTGGATCGCGCTTAAATTTTTACACGAGTTTCCGCATGCGGTTTTCCTCGGTGTAGCTACTGGAATAACTACTCGGGGACGAGGTGATATGGTCGGGGAAACCTTGAGTAAGGGGTCAAAGGTGCCATAATGTTTGATCCCACAGTTGGATCGCGCTTAAATTTTTACACGAGTTTCCGCATGCGGTTTTCCTCGGGGTAGCTACGGAATAACTACTCGGGGACGAGGTGGTCGAGTCGGGAAACCTTGTGTAAGGGGTCAAAAGAGCCATAATGTTTGATCCCACCGTTGGATCGCGCTTAAATTTTTACACGAGTTTCGCATGCGGTTTTCCTCGGGGTAGCTCTGACGGAATAACTACTCGGGGACGAGGGTGATGCGAGTCGGGAAACCTTGAGTAAGGGGTCAAAAGAGCCATAATGTTTGATCCCATCGTGGGATCGCGGTCAATTGTTTACACGAGTTTCCGCAAGCAGTTTTCCTCGGGGTAGCTACTGGAATAACTACTCGGGCACGAGGTGATGCAGTCGGGAAACCTTGTGTAAGGGGTCAAAAGAGCCATAATGTTTGATCCCACCGTTGGATCGCGGTTAAATTTTTACACGGTTTCCGCATGCGGTTTTCCTCGGTGTAGCTACGGAATAACTACTCGGTGACGAGGTGGTGCAGTCGGGAAACCTTGAGTAAGGGGTCAAAAGTGCCATAATGTTTGATCCACACCGTTGGATCGCGCTTAAATTTTTACACGAGTTTCCGCATCCGGTTTTCCTCGGGGTAGCTCTGGAATAACTACTCGGGGACGAGGTGGTGCAGTCGGGAAACCTTGTGTAAGGGGTCAAAAGAGCCATAATGTTTGATCCCACCGTTGGATCGCGCTTAAATTTTTACACGAGTTTCCGCATAGAGTTTTCCTCGGGGTAGCTACGGAATAACTACTCGGGGACGAGGTGGTGCAGTCGGGAAACCTTGAGTAAGGGGTCAAAAGGGCCATAATGTTTGATCCCACCGTTGGATCGCGCTTAAATTTTTTACACGAGTTTCCGCATGCGGTTTTCCTCGGGTAGCTACGGAATAACTACTCGGGGACGAGGTGATATGGTCGGGAAACCTTGAGTAAGGGGTCAAAAGAGCCATAATGTTTGATCCCACGTTGGATCGCGCTTAAATTTTTACGAGTTTCCGCATGCGGTTTTCCTCGGGGTAGCTACGGAATAACTACTCGGGGACGAGGTGGTGCAGTCGGGAAACCTTGTGTAAGGGGTCAAAAGAGCCATAATGTTTGATCCCATCGTTGGATCGCGCTTAAATTTTTACACGAGTTTCCGCATAGGTTTTTCCTCGAGGTAGCTACGGGAATAACTACTCGGGGACGAGGTGGTGCAGTCGGGAAACCTTGAGTAAGGGGTCAAAAAGAGCCATAATGTTTGATCCACCGTTGGATCGCGCTTAAATTTTTACACGAGTTTCGCATGCGGTTTTCCTCGGGGTAGCTACTGGAATAACTACTCGGGGACGAGGTGATGCCAGTCGGGAAACCTTGTGTAAGGGGTCAAAAGAGCCATAATGTTTGATCCCACCGTTGGATCGCGCGTAAATTTTTTACGAGTTTCCGCATGCGGTTTTCCTCGGGGTAGCTCCGGAATAACTACTCGGGGACGAGGTGGTCAGTCGGGAAACCTTGTGTAAGGGGTGCATAATGTTTGATCCCCGTTGGATGGAAATTTTTGAGTTTCCGCATAGAGTTTTTCTCGATGTAGCTACGAGAATACCTACTCGGTGACGAGGTGGTCGGAAACCTTGAGTAATGGGTCAAAGGGCCATAATGTTTGACTCCCACCATTGGATCGCGCTTAAATTCGGGTTTCCGCATCCGGTTTTCCTCGGGGTAGCTACTGAGAATAACTACTCGGGGACGAGGTGGTGCAGTCGGGAAACCTTGTGTAAGGGGTCAAAAGAGCCATAATGTTTGATCCCACTGCGTTGGATCGCGCTTAAATTTTTACACGAGTTTCCGCATAGGTTTTCCTCGATGTAGCTATAGAATACCTACTCGGTGACGAGGTGGTGAGTCGGCAAACCTTGAGTAATGGATCAAAAGGGCCATAATGTTTGATCCCACCGTTGGATCGCGCTTAAATTTTTACACGAGTTTCCGCATGCGAGTTTTCCTCGGTGTAGCTACTGGAATAACTACTCGGGGACGAGGTGGTATCAGTCGGGAAACCTTGAGTAAGGGGTCAAAGGAGCCATAATGTTTGATCCCACCGTTGGATCGCGCTTAAATTTTTACACGAGTTTCGCATGCGGTTTTCCTCGGGGTAGCTTCTGAGAATAACTACTCGGGGACGAGGTGGTGCAGTCGGGAAACCTTGTGTAAGGGGTCAAAAGAGCCATAATGTTTGATCCCACCGTTGGATCGCGCTTAAATTTTTACACGAGTTTCCGCATAGAGTTTTCCTCGATGTAGCTATAGAATACCTACTCGGTGACGAGGTGGTATGGTCGGCCAACCTTGAGTAATGGGTCAAAAGGGCCATAATGTTTGATCCCACCGTTGGATCGCGCTTAAATTTTTACACGAGTTTCCGCATGCGGTTTTCCTCGGTGTAGCTACGGAATAACTACTCGGGACGAGGTGGTATGGTCGGGAAACCTTGAGTAAGGGGTCAAAAGTGCCATAATGTTTGATCCCACCGTTGGATCGCGCTTAAATTTTTACACGAGTTTCCGCATGCGGTTTTCCTCGGGGTAGCTCTGGAATAACTACTCGGGGACGAGGTGATGCAGTCGGGAAACCTTGTGTAAGGGGTCAAAAGAGCCATAATGTTTGATCCCATCGTTGGGATCGCGGTCAAATTTTTACACGAGTTTCCGCATGCGGTTTTCCTCGGGGTAGCTACGAGAATAACTACTCGGGGACGAGGTGATCGAGTCGGGAAACCTTGTGTAAGGGGTCAAAAGAGCCATAATGTTTGATCCCATCGTTGGATCGCGCTTAAATTTTTACACGAGTTTCCGCATGCGGTTTTCCTCGGTGTAGCTACGGAATAACTACTCGGTGACGAGGTGGTGCAGTCGGGAAACCTTGAGTAAGGGGTCAAAAGTGCCATAATGTTTGATCCACGGTTGGATCGCGCTTAAATTTTTTACACGAGGTTTCCGCATGCGGTTTTCCTCGGGGTAGCTACGGAATAACTACTCGGGGACGAGGTGGTCGAGTCGGGAAACCTTGTGTAAGGGGTCAAAAGAGCCATAATGTTTGATCCCACCGTTGGATCGCGCTTAAATTTTTACACGAGTTTCCGCATAGAGTTTTCCTCGATGTAGCTACGGAATAACTACTCGGGTGACGAGGTGGTGCAGTCGGGAAACCTTGAGTAAGGGGTCAAAAGGGCCATAATGTTTGATCCCACCGTTGGATCGCGCTTAAATTTTTACACGAGTTTCCGCATGCGGTTTTCCTCGGTGTAGCTACGGAATAACTACTCGGGGACGAGGTGGTGCAGTCGGGAAACCTTGAGTAAGGGGTCAAAAGAGCCATAATGTTTGATCCCACGGTTGGATCGCGCTTAAATTTTTACACGAGTTTCCGCATAGGGTTTTCCTCGGGGTAGCTACGGAATAACTACTCGGGGACGAGGTGATGCAGTCGGGAAACCTTGAGTAAGGGGTCAAAAGAGCCATAATGTTTGATCCCACAGTTGGATCGCGCTTAAATTTTTACACGAGTTTCGCATGCGGTTTTCCTCGGTGTAGCTACGGAATAACTACTCGGGGACGAGGTGATGCGAGTCGGGAAACCTTGAGTAAAGGGGTCAAAAGAGCCATAATGTTTGATCCCACGTTGGATCGCGCTTAAATTTTTACACGAGTTTCCGCATGCGGTTTTCCTCGGGGTAGCTACGGAATAACTACTCGGGGACGAGGTGATATGGTCGGGAAACCTTGTGTAAGGGGTCAAAAGGGCCATAATGTTTGATCCCACAGGTTGGATCGCGCTTAAATTTTTACACGAGTTTCCGCATGAGGTTTTCCTCGGAGGTAGCTACTGAGAATAACTACTCGGTGACGAGGTGATGCGAGTCGGCCAACCTTGAGTAAGGGGTCAAAAGGGCCATAATGTTTGATCCCACCGTTGGATCGCGCTTAAATTTTTACACGAGTTTCCGCATGCGGTTTTCCTCGGTGTAGCTACTGGAATAACTACTCGGGGACGAGGTGTAGTGCAGTCGGGAAACCTTGAGTAAGGGGTCAAAGGTGCCATAATGTTTGATCCCACGGTTGGATCGCGCTTAAATTTTTACACGAGTTTCCGCATGCGGTTTTCCTCGGGGTAGCTACGGAATAACTACTCGGGGACGAGGTGGTGCAGTCGGGGAAACCTTGAGTAAGGGGTCAAAAGAGCCATAATGTTTGATCCACCGGTTGGATCGCGCTTAATTTTTTACACGAGTTTCGCATGCGGTTTTCCTCGGGGTAGCTACAGAATAACTACTCGGGGACGAGGTGATCTAGTCGGGAAACCTTGTGTAAGGGGTCAAAAGAGCCATAATGTTTGATCCCACAGTTGGATCGCGCTTAAATTTTTACACGAGTTTCCGCATGGAGTTTTCCTCGGTGTAGCTACAGAATAACTACTCGGGGACGAGGTGATCTGGTCGGGAAACCTTGAGTAAGGGGTCAAAAGGGCCATAATGTTTGATCCCACCGTTGGATCGCGCTTAAATTTTTACACGAGTTTCCGCATGCGGTTTTCCTCGGGGTAGCTACGGGAATAACTACTCGGGGACGAGGTGATGCGAGTCGGGAAACCTTGTGTAAGGGGTCAAAAGAGCCATAATGTTTGATCCCATCGTTGGATCGCGCTTCAATTTTTACACGAGTTTCGCATGCGGTTTTCCTCGGTGTAGCTACGGAATAACTACTCGGTGACGAGGTGGTGTAGTCGGGGAAACCTTGAGTAAGGGGTCAAAAGTGCCATAATGTTTGATCCCACGGTTGGATCGCGCTTAAATTTTTACGAGTTTCCGCATGCGAGTTTTCCTCGGGGTAGCTACGGAATAACTACTCGGGGACGAGGTGGTGCAGTCGGGAAACCTTGTGTAAGGGGTCAAAAGAGCCATAATGTTTGATCCCTAGTTGGATCGCGCTTAAATTTTTACGAGTTTCCGCATAGAGTTTTCCTCGATGTAGCTATAGAATACCTACTCGGTGACGAGGTGGGTAGTCGGCCAACCTTGAGTAATGGATCAAAAGGGCCATAATGTTTGATCCCACCGTTGGATCGCGCTTAAATTTTTACACGAGTTTCCGCATGCGGTTTTCCTCGGTGTAGCTACGGAATAACTACTCGGGGACGAGGTGGATGCAGTCGGGAAACCTTGAGTAAGGGGTCAAAAGTGCCATAATGTTTGATCCCACCGGTTGGATCGCGCTTAAATTTTTGCACGAGTTTCCGCATGGGGTTTTCCTCGGGGTAGCTACGGAATAACTACTCGGGGACGAGGTGGTGCAGTCGGGCAACCTTGTGTAAGGGGTCAAAAGAGCCATAATGTTTGATCCCACTCGTTGGATCGCGCTTAAATTTTTACACGAGTTTCCGCATGCGGTTTTCCTCGGTGTAGCTACTGGAATAACTACTCGGTGACGAGGTGGTCAGTCGGGAAACCTTGAGTAAGGGGTCAAAGGTGCCATAATGTTTGATCCCACCGGTTGGATCGCGCTTAAATTTTTACCCGAGTTTCCGCATGCGGTTTTCCTCGGGGTAGCTACGGAATAACTACTCGGGGACGAGGTGGTGCGAGTCGGGAAACCTTGTGTAAGGGGTCAAAAGAGCCATAATGTTTGATCCCACCGTTGGATCGCGCATAAATTTTTACACGAGTTTCCGCATAGAGTTTTCCTCGATGTAGCTATAGAATACCTACTCGGTGACGAGGTGGGTAGTCGGCCAACCTTGAGTAATGGGTCAAAAGGGCCATAATGTTTGATCCCACCGTTGGATCGCGCTTAAATTTTTACACGAGTTTCCGCATGCGGTTTTCCTCGGTGTAGCTACGGAATAACTACTCGGGGACGAGGTGGTATGGTCGGGAAACCTTGAGTAAGGGGTCAAAAGAGCCATAATGTTTGATCCCACGGTTGGATCGCGCTTAAATTTTTACACGAGTTTCCGCATACGGTTTTCCTCGGGGTAGCTACGGAATAACTACTCGGGGACGAGGTGAGTGCAGTCGGGAAACCTTGTGTAAGGGGTCAAAAGAGCCATAATGTTTGATCCCACCGTTGGATCGCGCTTAAATTTTTACACGAGTTTTCCGCATGCGGTTTTCCTCGGGGTAGCTACTGGAATAACTACTCGGGGACGAGGTGGTGCGGTCGGGAAACCTTGAGTAAGGGGTCAAAAGAGCCATAATGTTTGATCCCACCGTTGGATCGCGCTTAAAATTTTTTACACGAGTTTCCGCATGCGGTTTTCCTCGGGGTAGCTACGGAATAACTACTCGGGGACGAGGTGATATGGTCGGGAAACCTTGAGTAAGGGGTCAAAAGGTGCCATAATGTTTGATCCCACGGTTGGATCGCGCTTAAATTTTTACACGAGTTTCCGCATGCGGTTTTCCTCGGGGTAGCTACGGAATAACTACTCGGGGACGAGGTGGTGCAGTCGGGAAACCTTGTGTAAGGGGTCAAAAGAGCCATAATGTTTGATCCCACCGTTGGATCGCGCTTAAATTTTTCACGAGTTTCCGCATAGAGTTTTCCTCGATGTAGCTATAGAATACCTACTCGGTGACGAGGTGGGTAGTCGGCCAACCTTGAGTAATGGATCAAAAGGGCCATAATGTTTGATCCCACGGTTGGATCGCGCTTAAATTTTTACACGAGTTTCCGCATGCGGTTTTCCTAGGTGTACCTACGGAATAACTACTCGGTGGGAGGTGGGTGCAGTCGGGAAACCTTGAGTAAGGGGTCAAAGGTGCCATAATGTTTGAACCCACGGTTGGATCGCGCTTAAATTTTTGCGGAGTTTCGCATGCGGTTTTCCTCGGGGTAGCTACGGAATAACTACTCGGGGACGAGGTGGTGCAGTCGGGAAACCTTGTGTAAGGGGTCAAAAGAGCCATAATGTTTGATCCCACCGTTGGATCGCGCATAAATTTTTACACGAGTTTCCGCATAGAGTTTTCCTCGATGTAGCTATAGAATACCTACTCGGTGACGAGGTGGTGTAGTCGGCCAACCTTGAGTAATGGGTCAAAAGGGCCATAATGTTTGATCCCACCGTTGGATCGCGCTTAAATTTTTACACGAGTTTCCGCATGCGGTTTTCCTCGGTGTAGCTACGGAATAACTACTCGGGGACGAGGTGGTACAGTCGGGAAACCTTGAGTAAGGGGTCAAAAGGAGCCATAATGTTTGATCCCACCGTTGGATCGCGCTTAAATTTTTACGAGTTTCCGCATGCGGTTTTCCTCGGGGTAGCTACGGAATAACTACTCGGGGACGAGGTGATGCAGTCGGGAAACCTTGTGTAAGGGGTCAAAAGAGCCATAATGTTTGATCCCACTGTTGGATCGCGCTTAATTTTTTACACGAGTTTCCGCATAGGGTTTTCCTCGATGTAGCTATAGAATAACTACTCGGGGACGAGGTGGGTAGTCGGGAAACCTTGTGTAAGGGGTCAAAAGAGCCATAATGTTTGATCCCACCGTTGGATCGCGCTCAAATTTTTACACGAGTTTCCGCATGCGGTTTTCCTCGGTGTAGCTACGGAATAACTACTCGGGGACGAGGTGGTATAGTCGGGAAACCTTGAGTAAGGGGTCAAAAGTGCCATAATGTTTGATCCCACGGTTGGATCGCGCTTAAATTTTTACACGAGTTTCCGCATGCGGTTTTCCTCGGGGTAGCTACGGAATAACTACTCGGGGACGAGGTGGTGCAGTCGGGGAAACCTTGTGTAAGGGGTCAAAAGAGCCATAATGTTTGATCCCACCGTTGGATCGCGCTTAAATTTTTACACGAGTTTCCGCATAGAGTTTTCCTCGATGTAGCTATAGAATACCTACTCGGTGACGAGGTGGGTGAGTCGGCCAACCTTGAGTAATGGATCAAAAGGGCCATAATGTTTGATCCCACCGTTGGATCGCGCTTAAATTTTTACACGAGTTTCCGCATGCGGTTTTCCTAGGTGTAGCTCTGGGAATAACTACTCGGTGACGAGGTGGTATGAGTCGGGAAACCTTGAGTAAGGGGTCAAAGGTGCCATAATGTTTGAACCCACGGTTGGATCGCGCTTAAATTTTTACACGAGTTTCCGCATGCGGTTTTCCTCGGGGTAGCTACGGAATAACTACTCGGGGACGAGGTGATGCAGTCGGGAAACCTTGTGTAAGGGGTCAAAAGAGCCATAATGTTTGATCCCACCGTTGGATCGCGCTTAAATTTTTACACGAGTTTCCGCATAGAGTTTTCCTCGATGTAGCTATAGAATACCTACTCGGTGACGAGGTGGGCTAATGTCGGCCACCTTGGAGTAAACCTTGGAGTGGGTCAAAAGGGCCATAATGTTTGATCCCATGTTGGATCGCGCTTAAATTTTTACACGAGTTTCCGCATGCGGTTTTCCTCGGTGTAGCTACCGGAATAACTACTCGGGGACGAGGTGGTCAGTCGGGAAACCTTGTGTAAGGGGTCAAAAGAGCCATAATGTTTGATCCCACCGTTGGATCGCGCTTAAATTTTTACACGAGTTTCCGCATGGGTTTTCCTCGATGTAGCTATAGAATACCTACTCGGTGACGAGGTGGGTAGTCGGGCAACCTTGAGTAATGGGTCAAAGAGGCCATAATGTTTGATCCCACCGTTGGATCGCGCTTAAATTTTTACACGAGTTTCCGCATGCGGTTTTCCTCGGTGTAGCTATAGAATAACTACTCGGGGACGAGGTGATGCAGTGGAAACCTTGAGTAAGGGTCAAAGGTGCCATAATGTTTGAACCCACGGTT
The DNA here is from genome assembly GCA_019202695.1 of Populus x sibirica. Lineage (NCBI taxonomy): Eukaryota > Viridiplantae > Streptophyta > Magnoliopsida > Malpighiales > Salicaceae > Populus > Populus x sibirica. The sequence continues at coordinate 21,828 of JAGMVL010001143.1, forward strand.
GGATCGCGGGTGAGTGGGAAACCTTGAGTAAGGGTCAAAAGAGCCATAATGTTTGATCCATAGTTGGATCGCGTTAAATACTAGTTTTCTCGGGGCTACGGAATAACTACTCGGGGACGAGGTGGTGCGGTCGGGAAACCTTGAGTAAGGGGGTCAAAAGAGCCATAATGTTTGATCCCACCAGTTGGATCGCTTAAATTTTTACACGAGTTTCCGCATGCGGTTTTCCTCGGGGTAGCTACGGAATAACTACTCGGGGACGAGGTGATGCAGTCGGGAAACCTTGAGTAAGGGGTCAAAAGGAGCCATAATGTTTGATCCCATCGTTGGATCGCGCTTAAATTTTTTACACGAGTTTCCGCATAGCGGTTTTCCTCGGGGTAGCTACTGGAATAACTACTCGGGGACGAGGTGGTGCAGTCGGGAAACCTTGTGTAAGGGGTCAAAAGAGCCATAATGTTTGATCCCCCGTTGGATCGCGCTTAAATTTTTACACGAGTTTCCGCATGAGTTTTCCTCGATGTAGCTATAGAATACCTACTCGGTGACGAGGTGATGCAGTCGGGCAACCTTGAGTAAGGGGTCAAAAGGGCCATAATGTTTGATCCCACCGTTGGATCGCTTAAATTTTTACACGAGTTTCCGCATGCGGTTTTCCTCGGTGTAGCTACTGGAATAACTACTCGGTGACGAGGTGGTCTGGTCGGGGAAACCTTGAGTAAGGGGTCAAAGGTGCCATAATGTTTGATCCCACGGTTGGATCGCGCTTAAATTTTTGCACGAGTTTCCGCATGCGGTTTTCCTCGGGGTAGCTACGGAATAACTACTCGGGGACGAGGTGGTGCAGTCGGGAAACCTTGTGTAAGGGGTCAAAAGAGCCATAATGTTTGATCCCACCGTTGGATCGCGCTTAAATTTTTACACGAGTTTCCGCATAGAGTTTTCCTCGATGTAGCTATAGAATACCTACTCGGTGACGAGGTGATGCGAGTCGGCCAACCTTGAGTAATGGGTCAAAAGGGCCATAATGTTTGATCCCACCGTTGGATCGCGCTTAAATTTTTACACGAGTTTCCGCATGCGGTTTTCCTCGGTGTAGCTACGGAATAACTACTCGGGGACGGGAGGTGATGGGGGAACCTTGAGTAAGGGGTCAAAAGTGCCATAATGTTTGATCCCATGCGTTGGATCGCTTAAATTTTTACACGAGTTTCCGCATGCGGTTTTCCCTCGGGGTAGCTACGGAATAACTACTCGGGGACGAGGTGATCCGGTCGGGAAACCTTGTGTAAGGGGGTCAAAAGAGCCATAATGTTTGATCCCATCGTTGGATCGCGGTTAATTTTTTACACGAGTTTCCGCATACGGTTTTCCTCGGTGTAGCTATAGAATAACTACTCGGGGACGAGGTGATCGCAGTCGGCCAACCTTGTGTAATGGGTCAAAAGAGCCATAATGTTTGATCCCATCGTTGGATCGCGGTCAATTTTTACACGAGTTTCCGCATGCGGTTTTCCTCGGTGTAGCTACGGAATAACTACTCGGGGACGAGGTGGTACGTAGTGGGAAACCTTGAGTAAGGGGTCAAAAGTGCCATAATGTTTGATCCCCACCGTTGGATCGCGCTTAAATTTTTACACGAGTTTCCGCATGCGGTTTTCCTCGGGGTAGCTACGGAATAACTACTCGGGGACGAGGTGGTCGCAGTCGGGAAACCTTGTGTAAGGGGTCAAAAGAGCCATAATGTTTGATCCCACCGTTGGATCGCGCTTAAATTTTACACGGTTTCCGCATAGGGTTTTCCTCGATGTAGCTATAGAATACCTACTCGGTGACGAGGTGGGCCTAGTCGGCCAACCTTGAGTAATGGGTCAAAAGGGCCATAATGTTTGATCCCACCGTTGGATCGCGCTTAAATTTTTACACGAGTTTCCGCATGCGGTTTTCCTCGGTGTAGCTACGCGAATAACTACTCAGGTGACGAGGTGATATGCAGTCGGGAAACCTTGAGTAAGGGGTCAAAGGTGCCATAATGTTTGAACCCACAGTTGGATCGCGCTTAAATTTTTACCGAGTTTCCGCATGCGGTTTTCCTCGGGGTAGCTACGGAATAACTACTCGGGGACGAGGTGGTACGGTCGGGAAACCTTGTGTAAGGGTCAAAAGAGCCATAATGTTTGATCCCATGGTTGGATCGCGCGTAAATTTTTACCGAGTTTCGCATAGCGGTTTTCCTCGATGTAGCTATAGAATACCTACTCGGTGACGAGGTGGATAGGTCGGCCAACCTTGAGTAATGGGTCAAAAGGGCCATAATGTTTGATCCCATCGTTGGATCGCGCTTAAATTTTTACACGAGTTTCCGCATGCGGTTTTCCTCGGTGTAGCTCCTAGAATAACTACTCGGTGACGAGGTGGTGCAGTCGGAAACCTTGAGTAAGGGGGTCAAAGGTGCCATAATGTTTGATCCCACAGTTGGATCGCGCTTAAATTTTTACGAGTTTCCGCATGCGGTTTTCCTCGGGGTAGCTACGGAATAACTACTCGGGGACGAGGTGATAGGTCGGGAAACCTTGTGTAAGGGGTCAAAAGAGCCATAATGTTTGATCCCATCGTTGGATCGCGCTTAAATTTTTACACGAGTTTCGATAGAGTTTTCCTCGAGGTAGCTATAGAATACCTACTCGGTGACGAGGTGGGTGAGTCGGCCAACCTTGAGTAATGGGTCAAAAGGGCCATAATGTTTGATCCCTTAGTTGGATCGCGGTTAAATTTTTACACGAGTTTCCGCATGCGGTTTTCCTCGGTGTAGCTACGGAATAACTACTCGGGGGCGAGGTGATGCAGTCGGGAAACCTTGAGTAAGGGGTCAAAAGAGCCATAATGTTTGATCCCACCGTTGGATCGCGCTTAAATTTTTACACGAGTTTCCGCATGCGGTTTTCCTCGGGGTAGCTACGGAATAACTACTCGGGGACGAGGTGATCGAGTCGGGAAACCTTGTGTAAGGGGTCAAAAGAGCCATAATGTTTGATCCCATCGTTGGATCGCGCTTAATTTTTTACACGAGTTTCCGCCAGAGTTTTCCTCGAGGTAGCTATAGAATAACTACTCGGGGACGAGGTGATGTGGTCGGGCAACCTTGAGTAATGGGTCAAAAGGGCCATAATGTTTGATCCCACCGTTGGATCGCGCTTAAATTTTTACACGAGTTTCCGCATGCGGTTTTCCTCGGTGTAGCTCTGGAATAACTACTCGGTGACGAGGTGGTGCAGTCGGGAAACCTTGAGTAAGGGGTCAAAAGTGCCATAATGTTTGATCCCACGGTTGGATCGCGCTTAAATTTTTACACGAGTTTCCGCATAGAGTTTTCCTCGGGGTAGCTACGGAATAACTACTCGGGGACGAGGTGGTGCAGTCGGGGAAACCTTGTGTAAGGGGTCAAAAGAGCCATAATGTTTGATCCCACAGTTGGATCGCGCTTAAATTTTTACACGAGTTTCCGCATAGCGGTTTTCCTCGATGTAGCTATAGAATACCTACTCGGTGGCGAGGTGGGCGGTCGGCCAACCTTGAGTAATGGGTCAAAAGGGCCATAATGTTTGATCCCACCGTTGGATCGCGCTTAAATTTTACACGAGTTTCCGCATGCGGTTTTCCTCGGTGTAGCTACGGAATAACTACTCGGGGACGAGGTGGTCTGAGTCGGGAAACCTTGAGTAAGGGGTCAAAAGAGCCATAATGTTTGATCCCACAGTTGGATCGCGCTTAAATTTTTACGAGTTTCCGCATGCGGTTTTCCTCGGGGTAGCTACGGAATAACTACTCGGGGACGAGGTGGTGCGGTCGGGAAACCTTGTGTAAGGGGTCAAAAGAGCCATAATGTTTGATCCACCGTTGGATCGCGCTTAAATTTTTACACGAGTTTCCGCATGCGGTTTTCCTCGGGGTAGCTATGGAATAACTACTCGGGGACGAGGTGATCCGGTCGGGAAACCTTGTGTAAGGGTCAAAAGAGCCATAATGTTTGATCCCATCGTGGGATCGCGGTCAATTTTTACACGAGTTTCCGCATGCAGGTTTTCCTCGGTGTAGCTACGGGAATAACTACTCGGTGACGAGGTGGTCTGGTCGGGAAACCTTGAGTAAGGGGTCAAAAGTGCCATAATGTTTGATCCCACAGTTGGATCGCGCTTAAATTTTTACACGAGTTTCCGCATGCGGTTTTCCTCGGGGTAGCTACGGGAATAACTACTCGGGGACGAGGTGGGAATCGGGAAACCTTGTGTAAGGGGTCAAAAGAGCCATAATGTTTGATCCCACCGTTGGATCGCGCTTAAATTTTTACACGAGTTTCCGCATAGGGTTTCCTCGATGTAGCTATAGAATACCTACTCGGTGACGAGGTGATCTGGTCGGCCAACCTTGAGTAATGGGTCAAAAGGGCCATAATGTTTGATCCCATCGTTGGATCGCGCTTAAATTTTTACGAGTTTCCGCATGCGGTTTTCCTCGGTGTAGCTCAGGAATAACTACTCGGGCACGAGGTGGTGCAGTCGGGAAACCTTGAGTAAGGGGTCAAAAGTGCCATAATGTTTGATCCCACCGGGTTGGATCGCGCTTAAATTTTTACACGAGTTTCCGCATGCGGTTTTCCTCGGGGTAGCTACGGGAATAACTACTCGGGGACGAGGTGGTGCAGTCGGGAAACCTTGTGTAAGGGGTCAAAAGAGCCATAATGTTTGATCCCACGTTGGATCGCGCTTAAATTTTTACACGAGTTTCCGCATAGAGTTTTCCTCGATGTAGCTATAGAATACCTACTCGGTGGCGAGGTGGGTAGTCGGCCAACCTTGAGTAATGGGTCAAAAGGGCCATAATGTTTGATCCCATGGTTGGATCGCGCTTAAATTTTTACACGAGTTTCCGCATGCGGTTTTCCTCGGTGTAGCTACGGAATAACTACTCGGGGACGAGGTGGTCAGTCGGGAAACCTTGAGTAAGGGGTCAAAAGAGCCATAATGTTTGATCCCACGGTTGGATCGCGCTTAAATTTTTACACGAGTTTCGCATGCGGTTTTCCTCGGGGTAGCTACGGAATAACTACTCGGGGACGAGGTGATGCAGTCGGGAAACCTTGTGTAAGGGGTCAAAAGAGCCATAATGTTTGATCCCACCGTTGGATCGCGCTTAATTTTTTACACGAGTTTCCGCATGAGTTTTCCTCGATGTAGCTACTGGAATAACTACTCGGTGACGAGGTGGTGCGGTCGGGAAACCTTGAGTAAGGGGTCAAAAGAGCCATAATGTTTGATCCCACCGTTGGATCGCGCTTAAATTTTTACACGAGTTTCCGCATGCGGTTTTCCTCGGGGTAGCTACAGGAATAACTACTCGGGGACGAGGTGATGCAGTCGGGAAACCTTGTGTAAGGGTCAAAAGAGCCATAATGTTTGATCCCACCGTTGGATCGCGCTTAAATTTTTACACGAGTTTCCGCATGCGGTTTTCCTCGGGGTAGCTACGGAATAACTACTCGGGGACGAGGTGGTCGAGTCGGGAAACCTTGAGTAAGGGGTCAAAAGAGCCATAATGTTTGATCCCACAGTTGGATCGCGCTTAAATTTTTACGAGTTTCCGCATAAGTTTTCCTCGGGGTAGCTACGGGAATAACTACTCGGGGACGAGGTGATGCAGTCGGGAAACCTTGAGTAAGGGGTCAAAAGAGCCATAATGTTTGATCCCACCGTTGGATCGCGCTTAAATTTTTACACGAGTTTCCGCATAGAGTTTTCCTCGGTGTAGCTACGGAATAACTACTCGGGGACGAGGTGGTACGTCGGGAAACCTTGAGTAAGGGGTCAAAAGGGCCATAATGTTTGATCCCACCGTTGGATCGCGCTTAATTTTTTACACGAGTTTCCGCATGCGGTTTTCCTCGGGGTAGCTATGGAATAACTACTCGGGGACGAGGTGGTGCGGTCGGGAAACCTTGAGTAAGGGGTCAAAAGAGCCATAATGTTTGATCCCACCGTTGGATCGCGCTTAAATTTTTACACGAGTTTCCGCATGCGGTTTTCCTCGGGGTAGCTACGGAATAACTACTCGGGGACGAGGTGATGCGGTCGGGAAACCTTGTGTAAGGGGTCAAAAGAGCCATAATGTTTGATCCCATCGTGGGATCGCGGTCAATTTTTTACACGAGTTTCCGCATGCGGTTTTCCTCGGTGTAGCTACGGAATAACTACTCGGTGGCGAGGTGGTGCTGGTCGGAAACCTTGAGTAAGGGGTCAAAAGTGCCATAATGTTTGATCCCACGGTTGGATCGCGCTTAAATTTTTACCGAGTTTCCGCATGCATTTTCCTCGGGGTAGCTACAGGAATAACTACTCGGGGACGAGGTGGTCACGGTCGGGAAACCTTGTGTAAGGGGTCAAAAGAGCCATAATGTTTGATCCCATAGTTGGATCGCGCTTAAATTTTTTACCGAGTTTCCGCATAGAGTTTTCCTCGTGTGTAGCTATAGAATACCTACTCGGTGACGAGGTGGTGTAGTCGGCCAACCTTGAGTAATGGATCAAAAGGGCCATAATGTTTGATCCCACGGTTGGATCGCGCTTAAATTTTTACACGAGTTTCCGCATGCGGTTTTCCTCGGGGTAGCTACGGAATAACTACTCGGTGACGAGGTGGTGCAGTCGGGAAACCTTGAGTAAGGGGTCAAAAGAGCCATAATGTTTGATCCCACCGTTGGATCGCGCTTAAATTTTTACACGAGTTTCGCATGGGAGCTACGGAATACCTACTTGGTGACGAGGTGGTAACGGGAAACCTTGAGTAAGGGGTCAAAAGGGCCATAATGTTTGATCCACCGTTGGATCGCTTAAATTTTTACCCGAGTTTCCGCATGCGATTTTTCCTCGGGGTAGCTACGGGAATAACTACTCGGGGACGAGGTGGTCCGGTCGGGAAACCTTGTGTAAGGGGTGAAAAGAGCCATAATGTTTGATCCCATCGTTGGATCGCTTAAATTTTACACGAAGTTTCCGCATAGAGTTTTCCTCGATGTAGCTATAGAATACCTACTCGGTGATCGAGGTGTGCGTGGTCGACAACCTTGAGTGAGAGGGTCAAAAGGGCCATAATGTTTGATCCCATAGTTGGATCGCTGCTAATTTTTTCACGAGTTTCCGCATGCGGTTTTCCTCGGAGCGCTACGGAATAACTATTCGGTGACGAGGTGGTACGGTCGGGAAACCTTGAGTAAGGGGTCAAAAGTGCCATAATGTTTGATCCCACGGTTGGATCGCGCTTAGAATTTTTGCGAGTTTCCGCATGCGGTTTTCCTCGGGGTAGCTACGGAGAATAACTACTCGGGGGACAGAGGTGATGCAGTTAGGAAACCTTGTGTAAGGGGTCAAAAGAGCCATAATGTTTGATCCCACCGTTGGATCGCGCATAAATTTTTACTCGAGTTTCCGCATAGAGTTTTCCTCGATGTAGCTACAGAATAACTACTCGGGGAGGAGGTGGTGAGTCGGGCCAACCTTGAGTAATGGGTCAAAAGGGCCATAATGTTTGATCCCACCGTTGGATCGCGCTTAAATTTTTACACGGTTTCCGCATGCGGTTTTCCTCGGTGTAGCTACGGAATAACTACTCGGGGACGAGTGTGATATGCAGTCGGGAAACCTTGAGTAAGGGGTCAAAAGGGCCATAATGTTTGATCCCACGGTTGGATCGCGCTTAAATTTTTACCCGAGTTTCCGCATGCGGTTTTCCTCGGGGTAGCTACTGAGAATAACTACTCGGGGACGAGGTGGTGCAGTCGGGAAACCTTGTGTAAGGGGTCAAAAGAGCCATAATGTTTGATCCCATCGTTGGATCGCGCTTAAATTTTTACACGAGTTTCCGCATAGAGTTTTCCTCGGTGTAGCTATGGAATAGCTACTCGGTGACATAGAGGTGGGCAGTCGGAAACCTTGAGTAAGGGGAGTCAAAGGGCCATAATGTTTGATCCCACCGTTGGATCGCGCTTAAATTTTTACCGAGTTTCGCATGCGGTTTTCCTCGGGGTAGCTATTGAATAACTACTCGGGGACGAGGTGAGTGCAGTGGGGAAACCTTGAGTAACGGGGTCAAAAGTGCCATAATGTTTGATCCACGCAGTTGGATCGCGCTTAAATTTTTACACGAGTTTCGCATAGGGTTTTCCTCGGGGTAGCTACGGAATAACTACTCGGGGACGGAGGTGCTGCAGTCGGGAAGCCTTGTGTAAGGGGTCAAAAGGGCCATAATGTTTGATCCCACTTAGTTGGATCGCGCTTAAATTTTTACACGAGTTTCCGCATAGAGTTTTCCTCGATGTAGCTATGGAATGCCTACTCGGTGACAAGTTGGGTGATCGGCCAACCTTGAGTAATGGATCAAAAGGGCCATAATGTTTGATCCCACTCGTTGGATCGCGCTTAAATTTTTACACGAGTTTCCGCATCCGGTTTTCCTCGGTGTAGCTACGGAATAACTACTCGGGGACGAGGTACGGTCGGGAAACCTTGAGTAAGGGGTCAAAAGAGCCATAATGTTTGATCCCATCGTTGGATCGCGCTTAAATTTTTACACGAGTTTCCCATACGGTTTTCCTCGGGGTAGCTACTCTGGAATAACTACTCGGGACGAGGTGATGCAGTCGGAAACCTTGTGTAAAGGGTCAAAAGGGCCATAATGTTTGATCCCATCGTGGGATCGCGGTCAATTTTTTACACGAGTTTCGCATGCGGTTTTTCTCGGTGTAGCTACCGGAATAACTACTCGGTGACGAGGTGGTACAGTCGGGAAACCTTGTGTAAGGGGTCAAAAGAGCCATAATGTTTGATCCCACGTTGGATCGCGTTCAATTTTTTACACGAGTTTCCGCATACGGTTTTCCTCGGGGTAGCTACGGAATAGCTACTCGGGGACGAGGTGGTGGAGTCGGGAAACTTGTGTAAGGGGTAAGAGCTATAATGTTTGATCCCAGTGGTTGGGCTTAATATTTTTTTGAGTTTCGCATAGAGTTTTCCTCGATGTAGCTGATGCGGTGCGAAGATGGAGTCGGCCAACCTTGAGTAATGGGTCAAAAGGGCCATAATGTTTGATCCCATCGTTGGATCGCGCTTAAATTTTTGCGAGGTTTCGCATGCGGTTTTCCTCGGGGTAGCTACGGAATAACTACTCGGGGACGAGGTAGTGCAGTCGGGAAACCTTGTGTAAGGGGTCAAAAGAGCCATAATGTTTGATCCCACCGTTGGATCGCGCTTAAATTTTTACACGAGTTTCCGCATGAGAGTTTTCCTCGATGTAGCTACGAGAATACCTACTCGGTGACGAGGTGGGTAGTCGGCCAACCTTGAGTAATGGATCAAAAGGCCATAATGTTTGATCCCACCATTGGATCGCGCTTAAATTTTTACACGAGTTTCCGCATGCGGTTTTCCTCGGGGTAGCTACAGAATAACTACTCGTGACGAGGTGATATGAGTGGGAAACCTTGAGTAAGGGGTCAAAGGTGCCATAATGTTTGATCCCAGTGGGTTTTCCTCGGGGTTCGGAACACTCGGGGCGAGTGGCGATCGGAAACCTTGTGTAAGGGGTCAAAGACCATAATACGTTGGATCGGCTTAATTTTTTACACGAGTTTACGCATAGAGTTTTCCTCGTGTAGCTATAGAATACCTACTCGGGGACGAGGTGGGCAGTCGGCCAACCTTGAGTAAGGGGTCAAAAGGGCCATAATGTTTGATCCCACAGTTGGATCGCGCTTAAATTTTTTACTCGAGTTTCCGCATGCGGTTTTCCTCGGTGTAGCTATTGGAATAACTACTCGGGGACGAGGTGGTGCGTCGGGAAACCTTGAGTAAGGGGTCAAAAGAGCCATAATGTTTGATCCCACCGTTGGATCGCGCTTAAATTTTTGCACGAGTTTCCGCATGCGGTTTTCCTCGGGGTAGCTACAGGGAATAACTACTCGGGGACGAGGTGATACGAGGTCGGGAAACCTTGTGTAAGGGGTCAAAAGAGCCATAATGTTTGATCCCATCGTGGGATCGCGGTCAATTTTACACGGTTTCCGCCAGCGGTTTTCCTCGGGGTAGCTACGGAATAACTACTCGGGGCACGAGGTGATGCAGTCGGGAAACCTTGTGTAAGGGGTCAAAAGAGCCATAATGTTTGATCCCATCGTGGGATCGCGGTCAATTTTTTTACACGAGTTTCCGCATGCGGTTTTCCTCGGTGTAGCTACCGAATAACTACTCGGTGACGAGGTGGTCGCAGTCGGGAAACCTTGAGTAAGGGGTCAAAAGTGCCATAATGTTTGATCCCACGGTTGGATCGCGCTTAAATTTTTACCCGAGTTTCCGCATCCGGTTTTCCTCGGGGTAGCTAGGAATAACTACTCGGGGACGAGGTGGTACAGTCGGGAAACCTTGTGTAAGGGGTCAAAAGAGCCATAATGTTTGATCCCTTAGTTGGATCGCGCTTAAATTTTTACACGAGTTTCCGCATAGAGTTTTCCTCGATGTAGCTACGAATACCTACTCGGTGACGAGGTGGAGTAGTCGGCCAACCTTGAGTAATGGATCAAAAGGGCCATAATGTTTGATCCCACCATTGGATCGCTTAAATTTTTACGAGTTTCCGCATGCGGTTTTCCTCGGGGTAGCTACGAATAACTACTCGGGTGACGGAGGTGGTCCGGGTCGGGAAACCTTGAGTAAGGGGTCAAAGAGCCATAATGTTTGATCCACAGTTGGATCGCGCTTAAATTTTAGAGTTTCGGCGGTTTTCCTCGGGGTAGCTTAAGAATAACTACTCGGGCACGAGGTGATCCGGTCGGGAAACCTTGTGTAAGGGGTCAAAAGAGCCATAATGTTTGATCCCATCGTGGGATCGCGGTCAATTTTTTACACGAGTTTCCGCATGCGGTTTTCCTCGGTGTAGCTACAGGAATAACTACTCGGGGACGAGGTGGTCGGTCGGGAAACCTTGAGTAAGGGGTCAAAAGAGCCATAATGTTTGATCCCACCGTTGGATCGCGGTAAATTTTACCGAGTTTCATGCGGTTTTCCTCGGGGTAGCTGAGGAATAACTACTCGGGGACGAGGTGGTACGAGTCGGGAAACCTTGTGTAAGGGGTCAAAAGAGCCATAATGTTTGATCCCACAGTTGGATCGCGCTTAAATTTTTACACGAGTTTCCGCATACGGTTTTCCTCGTGTAGCTCTGAGAATACCTACTCGGGGACGAGGTGGTCTCAGTCGGGAAACCTTGAGTAAGGGGTCAAAAGGGCCATAATGTTTGATCCCACCGTTGGATCGCGCTTAAATTTTTCACGAGTTTCCGCATCGGTTTTCCTCGGGGTAGCTCTGAGAATAACTACTCGGGGACGAGGTGGTCGGTCGGAAACCTTGAGTAAGGGTCAAAAGAGCCATAATGTTTGATCCCACCGTTGGATCGCGCTTAAATTTTTACACGAGTTTCGCATGCGAGTTTTCCTCGGGGTAGCTTCTGAGAATAACTACTCGGGGACGAGGTGGTGCGGTCGGGAAACCTTGTGTAAGGGGTCAAAAGAGCCATAATGTTTGATCCCACCGTTGGATCGGTCATAATTTTTTACACGAGTTTCCCATCGGTTTTCCTCGGTGTAGCTACTGGAATAACTACTCGGTGACGAGGTGGGTCTAGGTCGGAAACCTTGAGTAAGGGGTCAAAAGTGCCATCTTGTTTGATCCCACGGTTGGATCGCGCTTAAATTTTTACCGAGTTTCCGCATGCGGTTTTCCTCGGGGTAGCTACGGAATAACTACTCGGGGACGAGGTGGTGCGTCGGGGAAACCTTGTGTAAGGGGTCAAAAGAGCCATAATGTTTGATCCCACCGTTGGATCGCGCTTAAATTTTTACACGAGTTTCCGCATAGAGTTTTCCTCGATGTAGCTACGGGAATACCTACTCGGTGGACGAGGTGATGCGATGGTCGGCCAACCTTGAGTAATGGGTCAAAAGGGCCATAATGTTTGATCCACCGTTGGATCGCGCTTAAATTTTTCACGAGTTTTCGCATGCGGTTTTCCTCGGGGTAGCTACGGAATAACTACTCGGGGACGAGGTGGTGCGGTCGGGGAAACCTTGGGTAAGGGGTCAAAAGAGCCATAATGTTTGATCCCACTTAGTTGGATCGCGGTTAATTTTTTACACGAGTTTCCGCATGCGGTTTTCCTCGGGGTAGCTACTGGAATAACTACTCGGGGACGAGGTGGTCCGGTCGGGAAACCTTGTGTAAGGGGTCAAAAGAGCCATAATGTTTGATCCCATCGTGGGATCGCGCTTAATTTTTTACACGGTTTCCGCATGCGGTTTTCCTGGTGTAGCTCTGGGAATAACTACTCGGTGACGAGGTGATGCAGTCGGGAAACCTTGTGTAAGGGGTCAAAAGAGCCATAATGTTTGATCCCATCGTTGGATCGCGCTCAATTTTTTACGAGTTTCCGCATGCGGTTTTCCTCGGGGTAGCTACGGAATACCTACTCGGGGACGAGGTGATGCGAGTCGGAAACCTTGTGTAAGGGGTCAAAAGAGCCATAATGTTTGATCCCATCGTTGGATCGCGGTAAATTTTACACGAGTTTCCCCATGGGGGTTTTCCTCGGTGTAGCTCCGAGAATACCTACTCGGTGACGAGGTGGGCATTCGGGAAACCTTGAGTAATGGGTCAAAAGGGCCATAATGTTTGATCCCACCGTTGGATCGCGCTTAAATTTTTACCGCATCGGGTTTTCATCAGACTAGCTACTTTCCTAACTACTCGGTGAAGGTTGGGCCTCGGGAAACCTTGTGTAAGGGGTCGAAAGAGCCATAATATTTGATCCCACTTGGGGTTGGATCGCGCATAAATTTTGTACGAGTTTTGCGTAGGTTTTCCTCGATGTACCGAGTAACTACTCGGGGCGAAGGTGGTACAAGTCGGGTAACCTTGAGTAAGGGGTCAAAAGGGCCATAATGTTTGATCCCACCGTTGGATCGCTTAAATTTTTACAGTTTCGCATGCGGTTTTCCTCGGTGTAGCTACGGAATACTACTCGGGGACGAGGTGATGCGGTCGGGAAACCTTGAGTAAGGGTCAAAAGTGCCATAATGTTTGATCCCCACGGTTGGATCGCGCTTAAATTTTTACCCGAGTTTCGCATGCGGTTTTCCTCGGGGTAGCTACGGAGTAACTACTCGGGGACGAGGTGGTGCAGTCGGGAAACCTTGTGTAAGGGTCAAAGAGCCATAATGTTTGATCCCACGTTGGATGCGCTTAAATTTTTACTCGAGTTTCACGCATAGAGTTTTCCTCGATGTAGCTACGGGAATACCTACTCGGTGACGAGGTGGTGTAGTCGGCCAACCTTGAGTAATGGATCAAAGGGCCATAATGTTTGATCCCACAGTTGGATCGCGCTTAAATTTTACGAGGTTTCCGCATCCGGTTTTCCTCGGGGTAGCTACGAGAATAACTACTCGGGGACGAGGTAGGTGCGTCAGGAAACCTTAGGTAAGGGTCAAAAGAGCCATAATGTTTGATCCCTACTTAGATTGGCGCTTAAATTTCTGGCAGAGGTTTTCCGCAAGCGTTTTCCTCGGGGTAGCTACGAATAGACTTCTCAAGGGCACGAGGTGATCTGAATCGGGAAACCTTGTGTGAAGGGTCCGAAGAGCCATAATGTTTGATCCATCGTGGGATCGCGGTCAATTTTACACGAGTTTCCGCATGCGCAGTTTTCCTCGGTGTAGCTCTGGAATAACTGCCGGTGACGAGGTGGTGCAGTCGAGAAACCTTGAGTAAGGGTCAAAAGTGCCATACTATTTGATCCACGGTTGGATCGCGCTTAAATTTTTGAAGGATTTTCCGCGTACGGTTTTCCTCAGTGGCTCTGAATAACTACTCGGGGACGAGGTAGATGCAGTGGAAACCTTGTGTAAGGGTCAAAAGAGCTATAATGTTTGATCCCTCGTTGGATCGCGCTTAAATTTTTACCGAGTTTCCGCATAGAGTTTTCCTCGATGTAACTCTGAGAATACCTACTCGATGACGAGGTGGGTATAAGTCGGCCAGCCTTGAGTAATGGATCAAAAGGGCCATAATGTTTGATCCACTTAGTTGGATACGCTTAAATTTTTTTTAGAGTTTCCGCATCCGGTTTTCCTCGGGAGCAAATGACGGAATAACTACTCGGGGACGAGGTAGTGCAGTCGGAAACCTTGTGTAAGGGGTCGAAAAGAGCCATAATATTTGATCCCACAGTTGGATCGCTTAAATTTTTCCGAGTTTCCGGATACGATTTTCCTAGGAGTAGCTACAGGAATACCTACTTGGTGACGTGGTGATTACAGTGGGCCCACCCCTTGAGTAATGGGTCAAAAGAGACCCTCCCAATGTTTGATCCCACCTAATTGGATCGAGCTTAAATCTTTACACGAGTTTCCGCATGCGGTTTTCCTCGGTGTAGCTACTAGAATAACTACTCGGGGACGAGGTGATATAAGTCGGGAAACCTTGAGTAAGGGGTCAAAGGTGCCATAATGTTTGAACCCACAAGGTTGGATCGCTTAAATTTTTACCGAGTTTCCGCATGCGGTTTTTCCTCGGGGTAGCTACTGAGATAACTACTCGGGGACGGGGTAAAATTGCAGTCGGAAACCTTGTGTAAGGGTCAAAAGAGCTATAATGTTTGATCCCACTTGAGATTGGATCGCTTAAGATTTTGACGAGTTTCGCATGGGTTTTCCTCGGGGTAGCTACGGAATAACTACTCGGTGACGAGGTGGGTCTAGTCGGGGACCCAACCTTGAGTAATGGGTCAAAGGGCCATAATGTTTGATCCCACCGTTGGATCGCCTTAAATTTTTGCAGGTTTCCGCATCCGAGTTTTCCTCGGGGTGGCCCTGGAATAACTACTCGGGGACTTTAAGAGGTGGTGCAGTCGGGAAACCTTGAGTAAGGGGGGTCAAAAGAGCCATAATGTTTGATCCACTTAGTTAGATCGCGCTTAAATTTTCACAGGAGTTT